>JAQFYT010000472.1:0-24906 GCA_034694925.1 Ceratophysella denticulata
AACATTGGCGAATGAGGTTGATCCATTCTACAGGTTAGGTTAGGGTTTTTAAATACCACCAAGTAACCTAACCTATACAATTATATGGCAATTTCACTTATTGCGGAATTCCATTTCTCAATGCAAAAGTCCATTTCTCAATGCAAAAGTCCTCATTTCTAACGCACATTCTATTTTCTCAATGCATCGAAAAATGCCACCCCTTATAGTAGGTACAGTGAACAGTAAACACGCGATGAAACGCGATCAGGAGACCCCCATCATGGAAACATGGAAATGTGCGATTTATACCTATACAGCACATTGCAAAGAATCCTGTACTTACTCAGGTTAGGTACATTCAGCATGCCAATCATATACGGATTAACGCATGACATATTACATTAGCTTAATTTGCTACACGTTGCATTACACGGATGGATATGTATTGGATTTAAACCGATTTAATAGAAATTCCCAAGTAGTAAAGAAAGGGATATAGGCCGTAATATGTAGCTTCGTACCAGTACGTACGTGGACGACATAACGTGAGTCATGTTATATGTACATGTTTTATGTAGATGGGTAGATAAAGGAACATAAGGCTCGCCATAAGGTCCCGATCTAAATCCAAATCGGAAACACCAACCCCGTTTTAAGTTTCCAGTCAAGTTCCATTCCCTAACGCTATGTTTAAAAGACTTCCTATTTCCCAGCCAGCATCAGGATTTCACTATATGTAATTCCAAGTTCACCTTATATTTAACTAACGCAAACCTTAATTACCTACGTTATTTTGTGTATATTTTCCCACGGCCAAGTAGTTATGCATTTAAGTAAGTACTGATGAACTGTGAAAAAGCTGTTTCGCGTTTTACGTAACGAGAATATCTTGCTGTTATTCGTAGTCGGGTGCTTTGCATAATACATTAGGTACATAATACAATGAATATGTGAAATATAATGCTATAAATTCTGAACACAGATTCTTGCGATTTGCGATAGTGAAGTGAATCAAAAATCAAAACTGAAAAGGAAAAGATCAACCCAGCCCCGATCACCTTGCCTGTTGAATCTTAAGAATTTAGAATTTCAATATTCCGTTAAATCCATCCTTAAAACAAGCCAGAACTAAAGCCATGATGTATATTAATAAGTAAACACCATTTTCATATGTCCATCATGGCCTGAAGAACACTTAATTAATTCCTGGTCAGTGTCAATAACAAACGCCCAAACAAACATATTGAAAAAATATGCATGATTCCGACTAATAATATAATTGGCTAATGCGAACGAGACCATCAACGACGCAGTCAGGCAGCAAAACAAGGTGCCGGATGCGTAACACACTGTTTATTTTTCTTTGCCTTTATAGGTAAATTGTACAATGCACTTGCACACATTGCACGGTCAACGGTCAATATGTATTTGATTTACTGATCGGCGTTTGGCCGAAGTGTGTAGAGATAAAGCATGATATGATATTTAATTGCATAGCTTGCTAGCTTTAGCTTGAGATAAAACATTGGTAATTATTGTCACAAGATTTGTCTCAGATATGAGAATGAGATACATATTCTGTGCACAAATGCTTTTAAGCCGTGCGTCAGTTTAGTGCACGGTGAACCATAGCTCAACTGCATTGCATGTCAGAGTTTGCATTGTTGGAACAGATTCATGGATATATTATTACTAATTAGGATTATGCTGCTACGGATGGGCTTCAATTAGGTTCAATTATTGCTCTAAAATAACGACATCAACAGTCATACATTGTATGTTGTATGTACATTTAATACAGAACAATGATGACCTTGAGAATTGACAGTGTCCATTTGGTATTTAGAAACTAGATTATGTAAATGTGTAATTGTATACGTTATTTCTTGGCGTTATTGTTAACGTTGACGTTAAAATCAAACCTAACCTCATTTACATACAATATTTTTTAACGTCGACGTTCGACGTTAAAAATTACGTGTACGTCATTAAGTGCCTAATAAGTACATGTACTTCCCAGGTTGTAGGTGAACGTTGATCGTTGTTGAGATGATCGAAATTATGGAAAAATTTGCAACTTAAATTGAAGCATGATGCTTAGCCATATGCACGCCTGATTGAGAGCCATAAGCCATAGTGACAGTGACCCTGAATCAGGGCTACGTGAGTTCAAGGTGAAACCCTGTCTGGGCCGGGCTGAATTTGAATTTATTACTTTGCTATGCTATGTGTCTGGAACAAAAGTAATTGTCTAAACAGACAACATAAAAGTACATGGAGAAAAACTCACCTGATGAAAGAAAATGCAAAAGGAGCCGGCTTGTTTGTTCGGATTTGAAGGAGCAAAAAAGAGGCTTGACTTCTCGGCACGGAACCACAGCTGCAACTGGATCAGGCGATCTTCCGAGTCCGACAAACAGCGAACGAAC
This sequence comes from Ceratophysella denticulata, assembly GCA_034694925.1. NCBI lineage: Eukaryota > Metazoa > Arthropoda > Collembola > Poduromorpha > Hypogastruridae > Ceratophysella > Ceratophysella denticulata. The sequence goes on from JAQFYT010000472.1 coordinate 2,412, forward strand.
AGACGACGCAGTCTTGCCTGGTGGCTGTCAAATCATGAGGGCATGCTGGTCTTCTTACATGCTCTAAAGAACACGTCTTGAATCATTTATAGCATAGCATTACGGTCATACGTTTCAATTAAATTAATACGCGATGGTTCGTTCGGAATCCTGAGACAAATCGCTAGGTACAGAGCAGTAGTACCGACATATGCATATGAATATGAAGAACGAGGGCAGGGCCAAATACGAATACCTACCTAGTCTCCATAAACACAAGAACAAGCGTCCTTTCTTATTAGCATCACAAGCACAATCAACAATCAACGCTAGATTAACTAATGTTTCATCAATCAAAAGTGCCCGACCTACGAATTTAGCACTTTGGATTACAGCAGATTCGCGAATTTTCGTAAAAGGTCAAATTCATATTAACAAATTTGTGAACGCATGTTAATTTGTAAATATAATGATTGAAGAAGAAGCTCCCGGAATCCCAACGTCAAACCCAAAAAATGAAAATATAAAAAGATTTGCAGTATTATTATCCATTGACTTTGAGAAAAAAGTGTTTAGATAAACACTTTCTTTTCGACGGGCTTTTGTTTCGGTTTTCGATCATTTGTACCTAAATATAGAGGTTCACGAGATAATACCCCAATTCGTTCATATTCTCCCTATCGCTATATCAGCATCAGCGCTGTATAAACAGTGAACCTTAGAAACAACTTTACATTTAGGAATGAATGACCGAAACGAAAATTGCCAGTCTCATTAACATAAACAATTTTTACTATAACTATGGTCCAAGGGTCGGACAGAACAGCATTAAATTTTGAAATCTGCAACTCCCGGCGCTCGGTGAGCCACACACGGCACTGGTAGTTACGCATTACGCAATAATATGTATGGACATCCTTGAATTATTATACTACAAACAATTTTGTACTCACGTGTGTAGTTTACTGTATACATACATACCTGCCTAAGAAGTGATGTGGGTAATGTAAGCGTTAGATGTATCTAATGGTAACGTTTTGGCATAACCGGTTTTGGCATGCCAACGAATTGACCGATGCATGTTTACTTTTAGAACCAAACATTTACAAATATCGATCCAGCAAGAACAGTATTGTAGTCCAAATGAAATTTTACATCGAATAATTAATTCCGTGTCATCCTTTGCACTTGTTCCCACGCTATTAAGTTTAGAATCTTCAAGTATTTTCTACAATTCTTGTCACCTTCATTCCTGTAGCTCGTTAGTGACAACACTCCAGCTTCAAGATGATGAGTAAGTTGACAATGAATTCGATTGATTGATATTATTATGGCATTGTTATTGCGGAACAATACTGGTGTAAGCAATCCTCGCCGATTTTGACGAGCAAAACGTCGTTGGAAACGTGAATTCACATGAAAAGGGATCCGCTAAATATAGATGGCTGTTTCGAAGCTTCTTCGGTCGTACATATTTGTATTGATAAATACCTAAGATTATAATGACAATAATATGACCATTGACTGTTTTCAGTGGGAGAGGATGGACAATGCCTCTGTGACCCGTGCTACTGCGAGACGCCGGGAGAAATGTCTCCGATTCGGACACGGAGCCGTCAGAGCTTCGAGGGAGAGGCGGACGATTTGCCGCCTTATGTCGGAGAAATCTCTAATCTTGGTCGTGGGTTCAATCTGACGGAGTTCATGAGAGCCAAGGAGTACTTCCTTACTGCCAGCACCAATTCTGGACTTTCTGTGTAAGCAAATATTTACAAATGTACGTCTCATATCAGGAGTTATTAATTGACTTGAATATTGCCACTCGTATTACAGGTATGACCACCTGAGTGAAGTTATTCGGAAAATGCTGGACGATCGAGCCCCGGCTAATCCTGTTGATTTCGTTGAGGAAATCAGTTTGAACATTAAACGCTATCGCTTTGGAATGGGGAAAGACTTGATTCGGGACGCTTTTTACATTCCTCCGCCGATTCTGGACGACGCCAGCAACGTCACATCTAATTGGACGGTAGGGTTAATTGAATATAAATTCTATTGGTTTAAGTATGAGTACAATAGCATTTTACATTGGGTTTCCCGTTGTGACGCACACAGAAACATGCACTCTGGTCCGTGGAGCAAGTAGAAATTGCTGGAGAGGAGCGCGGGTCATTCGGCGGGTTTCCAAACCTAATGCGTCTTCTGTATTACCTCGAACAAATCAACGTGGGTCTTCCACGCGATGAAATGTTTCGAATTGCACTGGCCATTCGCCAACTCACTGTCACCCATCCTATCAATCGTGCTCGGTAATTTCAATTAAAATTCAATTACTGGACTATATACCATAGAATTATATTTTGACCACTATTGATGCGCTATAGGTTCTGGGGTAAGATTTTTGGATCGGAAAAGAATTACTACGTCGTGGAGGCGGAATTGAAGGGAGACGGCTCTGAAGATCTTTGGAACCCTCCGATTGTGTGTAAATCATCTCGTGTTTTGCTTTATTTACGTGTATAAGAATTTTCATGCACATTTTTTTACAGATCGATCCTGAACTTCCATCGTATTTGATGGATTTAAATCGTGATCCTGCTAACGTGATGCCCGGAGCTGGGGCCACGTTTCAACGAGCCGGTGAAGCTGTGACGGATCCAGAAATTCTGACTCCGTATGCGGAAACGTAAGCTAACCAAGTCTATCCTTGTACTTGAGACCTTGAACCTGATGCAGAAGCAAGTAATTTGTTTCGGATTTGGTTTTGGAGTCATGTTTGATTAATAGATATGTTTGTTTGTATTAGCTCGGGATTGCCTCCTGGTCAAACGAACACGTTTCTGCCCAAACCACTCGCCGTGAGCCTCCCTGCCGAGTTCTACGGGGAAGGAATTGACCCGAAATACATGGGTGGAGCCGAGAACGACGGTGCTGCCGAGGCTGCCCGCTGGGAGCAATACCAAAACGAGCTCATGACCGGGTTCCCAGAACCGCCCGTTGAAGAAGTGTTTGTGACCCCGGCCGAGGGTCAAGGAGCTGGAATCAATCGAAGGGCTTTCTACGTCTGCAACGACGTTATGGAAAAGTGGTATCTTTTACCTGACGTCAACCCTCAGCAGATCAACGTCTCTCGAAATATTCGATGGTTCCTATCTGGCAACCTGGACAAGAAGGTTTGACCGTGTTGTACTATATGAAATTTAGAAATTCTATTGTATCCTTAACGCCTTTCGTTTTCCTATTTTAGGTTCACACTTTTCCGGAATTTCCTGGCCTGGAAGGTCACTATTTGAGAGCTCTTTTGGCTCGACTCACGGCGGGATCTCAGGTCTCTCCACAGGGCTACTTCAAAACGAGTCGCTTTGGGGAAGAAGATGAAGGGGAGGATGAGGAATATGAAGACGAGGACGAGGAGCCCCCAGGTTTGACCTTTGACTTTGAACACGACCCATCCTGATTTACGCAGATTAGGTCATTAGGCTTAGCATTGCTTCCATTAAACAGTCGATGACAAGGTGTTCGCTGTGAAGAAATTCCGTCCACCACAAATGAACGAGCTTCTGAACCCCAGCCTAGAACGCTGGGTTCATCACACTTCCCATATTCTTCGTCAAGGACGGACAACCTGGTGGAATCCGGCCAAGGCTCTCAAGAAAATTGTGGAGGATGAGGACGAGGAAGACGTCGAAGAAGAGGTAAAATCAAGACATTGTACACCTAATTAAGAACTAAATAAGATTTGTTCCGTTCGCTTCCTTAATTTTGCTATATGGCATTTTTGCTTCACAAAATGGATTTAAAACTATGTACATTCAAAGTACATATTTCGTATCTCAAGTTGAAGTTATACATTAAACTTTGAATGCATTTTAGGAAGAGGAAGAAGAAGGTGAAGCGGCACGAGAATTTGGGCCCACACTCTTTGCCTCTCTGGCTGAAGACAAGACGCTGGACGGAAGTGCGCCCTGGAGTGCTCGAGCATCTTCTTCCGTATTCACGGAATTCCAAGTGGCTTCAGTGCGCTCTAATCTCTGGCCAGGGGCTATTGCCATGTGCACGAGCAAGTATGTATTTCCAATATTTTCAAAAAATTTTTGCTCTGTAGTCTTCATGGAACTCCAATAATGAAGGCAATAATCTTAGCCTTAAATAATATGTAATATCTTTTGATTACCAGGGGCAAGGTTGAGAATATTTACTTCGGAGACGGTTTGAAGTTCACTGGCCGAACTTACTCTCCGCCAGTGCCTGATGAAACTCAAATGGAATACCGTGAAGGGCCAGAATTGAAAGAAATCACTGACCCGACTGTGGAGGAAGAACAGGCTTGGTTGGCTAAGCTTCAGGTGACTCTCAAATACATAGTGCTGGGAATAGCCCACTGTTTCTGCCGTTATAATTTCAACATTTTATATCTAATGTTATGGTGTTTTTGTGTTTCAGCTGGATGAAATTGCTGATATTGAAGACAAGTTTGTGGACAACGAAGAAGGTTACAGCGATGAAGATGAGGAAGATGAGGAGTCGGATGAAGACTAATATAATTTTCTCGTCGTTTCGTGAATTATGCAGAATGAAACCGAAAACAATAATATAATCGTATATCGACATGTAATAATAAGTGAAAGCACACTGCTATGTACTGAAATAAAGCTCTTAATATTGATCTGATTGTCAAATGTGCTTACCAGCATTCACCACTTCAAACATGATACTTGTCTGCGTGCATTGCTGTATACGGATTGACTTTCAGATAGATTATCGTGCAAAAGAAGCCAATTTCCGTTTCCAAGGCCTGACAATTAAGTGCAATGTACGAATAATGATTCCATGAAATGCCTTAAAAATATTACACGCTAATCTTAGTGTACTGCTTTTAAGGTTAGGGTTACGCATGACAGATATAACTTGATGATGATTCCATACGCTGAACTGTATTTTCTTGTAGACATACACTTGATTATTAATGCTGTTAAAATACTTACAGTACTGCAAATTAAAATTATTGCATTTCAAACATTCTAATACATTCAAAAGAAGAAAATATAAAAGTAAAAAATGTACAAATATTTTTTTTATGAGGAAGCCTGAATGAAGGACGTGTCAGCATGAAAAATGTCAATTTTGTAAAAGGTGTACACGGTGAGATATTATAGGTACACACCTTGGACCCAGTTTTAGGTTTATTTATGCAACGCAGTTATCCAGAGGATTCCCAGCAATGCCGTAGTTACTTGTATCTAATCCTATTTCAGCTGCTTTGTTCAGAACTGTTTGTTTTAGGACTTTCGAAACCTTTGCATTCAAAGAAAGAAGTTTCCAATCTCCATATTTCCCCTGGACACACCGCGTTATCAGGAGTACGGAAGCATTGTCCGTCCATACCAAAGTGTCGTCCGTGGTACCTAGATAGACAACCCTAGAATTAACTGATATCTATTTAAAGGCATTTTTAACATTTGCTTGTAATTACCAGATATATGAAACTTACTAATAAGACTTGTATCCGTTCCGGCCGAATGGTGAGTGGTAGAAACACAAGTAGCGGTTAAGAATATCTGATTAGGTGTGGTAGGGATCCTATTTTTAATTTCCATTGGGGTACAGATCTGTTCAAACCATTCACCGTATCCAGTAGTATTGACTGTTGGAGATAAGGTAAATCGCAAATTCATGGTGTCCAGATCGGTCTGATCCGGTGACGAGTGACCCCGGAGATACTCCGCGTAGGACCGAAACAAATGTGGAGGACCCATTGGAACGTATCATGGTTCACGAGAGGCAAACACCTGTAACAACCCAACGTTGCTTTAGATATTATGCATAGTAATGAATTATTACCTTCCTAGTTTATAACCATTATGTGAAATTCAGATAACGGTGTCGCCCAGTTGAATATTTTCTTTGTCCACTGAATTCTATAAATCTGACCACAACAATGTCGTTTCAAAACAACTCAGCTGTCTGTTCGGTTAAGTTTTAATCCGCTTGCAGTACACACTACCAAGTGGCGTTTTTTTAGGTACCTACTCTAAGGTATACACAGGATATATTAGCTTTAGAAACAGAAACCTAAAATCCAACCTGACCAATTTGGAGGTACTTAACGCGTTTTAAACGGTAGCCTTGTTTAAATATCGATATTTTTGGACGGAAAAGACTACGCGCAATTTATATACCTACACAAAATGCACAATTTTTTACTAATCCCAAAAACAACGTTAGTTCATGAGAGAGATACGCAAAATATGAAACCATGTACCTACTAAACTTAAATATGTAGTACGGCAGCCTTTTTTTGTCAAGAATATCCGTTACGAGCATAAGGAGTACTTTCTAGGAAGAAATACTGCTTGGTATACCTTCAACCTTAGTACATACCATTACATATTTACACTTTGCACTGGCAGCGCAATGCGCAATTGTCTTCGGAAAGTCCTCTGCTGTTGTTTAGCTTTAGCTTATTGTTAGTCGTCTCCAAAGCCATTCACAAGTTATGTGTGTTCGGTTTAGAAGTTCTAAACCGTTAGATTGAACGAGGCGAATATCGCCATTGATATTGCGAATTTAATTAGACAGTGATCCAAGCCGATTTAAAAAAAAACTGTGCAGCATTCCAAAAATTTGTTGTTACCGGATATCCAATTGTACATAATATATAAACGTTCATTGGGGGAATAGTGCACTGAGAAACGGAATTCCGCACTAATTCTGTCATTGCAGTGATTTTAGTCAGGTTAGGTTATGGTAAAACGTTGGCGGACGGAGCTTGATCCATCCTACAAGTTAGATTTCTTTTTTAAACACCCGCAAGATCAGCATGCAACTACATTAACTTGTACAATAACAGCCATTTCCCTTAGTACGTAATTCCATTTCTCAATGTGTAGAAGTCTATGTTTTCATTGCATCGAAAATTGTCACTCATGTACAATTTTCTGCTGTGGAATATGTAATAATGCTTTATTATTAATACTAGCAAATTTTATTCAAATACAACCAATAAAATGGGACTCATTTTATAAATTGTCCTCAAATATATTTCATTTTCAGAGGTTGACATAAGGCGGAAAGAGACTGAGCAAGTCAATCTTTGAAGTGTCTCGCTTGGACCTTCCGTAGTAATTGTGACTGTCGAGGTCATTCAGTGATTCATATTCTTCGGAACTTTCACTGTCCTCAAGTGAATGGCTGATAGGGTCAACGTGGACCGCTTGGCAGCTGCAGATATTGCCACTGTAGATGGCTTCCGTGATGACCGCTGCGTCGGTCGTGACGAGGCCGGCCTGTCGGATTTCTCGAACAAGATTGTCGCTGGAGCAGGTTAGGTTACTGCCGTGCGTTCGACATGTCGTCCCTTCTTTGCATTTGGAATTTAGTTCGAATTTAATTCCGCTTCTGGCCTGAATCTGTTCTGCAAAATCCTCCATGACACAGGCGGAGCCTTCGTCCCAACGACAAACGCCGTCCTCAACGACATACTTCTGGCGGCCCGACCTGTCAATTTACATTGTGAATATTAGCCAACAACAGTAGTTTAATCCTATAGAATTTGAATGCTATAATTTGACCAACGTTTGGGATATGAGTAGATAAGGTTCTCCGCAGATGCATTTTCTCAAATTTTGGCTGCAAACCGTTAGCTTGTTGGCATTGCAAATGGGTTCGTTGTTCTTAGAAATCTTGTGCATCCACTTCCAAATGGAGAAGATGTCTGTGGTTATAGCTGAATGTGTGAGGCCTAGGCGGAGCTCCTCAGCCTTCCATGAGCAAGTGTCTCCCAATTGAAGGGCAGTAGTCAATTTCATGAAACGTTGGATTGTTGACCCCGAACTGGAATATTCCCAGAGTCCAGAAGACAGATCAATATTATTGGTGCGTCCATGTCCCTTCTGGACCGTGATGAGGAGAACACCGAGAAGAATAGCGCAGATCTTGATATCCATTGTGTTCACACTTAATACCAAACTTCTTAATATTTATCTAACTTTACCCTTTAAATGAGCAGCGGTTCAAGGCGAATGGAGTACTAGCCACGTCTGAAAATTCAAAGCCTATTTATAGGTGATTGGGCGTGTTGTGTAGTGTACGCCATGGCCATTTATCTCTGGACAAGGGGATGACGGCGGACAGGTCTGCTTTGAACTGCCTAAATCATTTGTTTAAATGAATGCATGACAGGGTTGACTCATATGCACTTGTTGCTGCAGCCGAATTCTTGGAAACAAAGATTGGACAACATTTAACTATACCAATTGAGCTCAACTCGTTCCTTTATTAGTCTTTCCTGTAATTAGTGTGCTATGTTTGTTTTCAATCCGTCGCATATTCTGATCCAGTTTAGATTAGAATCAGAAGCTGTTATACTGTAATTCCAGAGTTCATGGAAATGGAACAACCTAAATTGAGTCTTCTGCGTTCTCTCCGGGTGGCCACAAGGGTAACATCAGGCGTCAGGAACTCAATTGATTCTCAGAATCATTTTAAAATTGTATCCTGGGGGACGTATATGGGACGATTTAGATTACCTACCTTATATACCTTCATGTAGCCTAAAAAAAGGAATAGGATTCAAAAACTGAAATTGAAACTGAAATTTCATCCCAGGTATACAGTACTATATTTAAAGAACGTACTAGCTTATGACAGAAGATGTGTTAGAAAGGAAAACCCTGGTAATCCGGGTAATATTTAGGTGATGTAAGGTAAGTATTTCCTAAGTATGCAACTGCCAGAAATTAGCCGCAATTACTTAAAACGGTGCTGCTGATGTAATTCCATCTAAGTTTCCGGTCCGACAAATACACCGAGAAAATGGTTGCAAAAAAGGAAAATCAGGAAATTCACAACGCTAATTACAGGGGAAACTTCTATTCGAGTGACCTTTAAATTCTCTTATTTTGATCGCAAATTTCTCAAGTTCCACTCTATACTACTCCTATCCAGTAGTCTAAGGAAGCACATAAAAGGGGATGATATCTGGAAAATTTTGTACTCGTGTTTTCTGGGAACCCATTAATATGCATATTGGCTAAAATATATACGAATGAAAATTCAACGGTCATGCCTGATCAAAATGAATCTCTATTGCTACAATGCAGCTGAAGTAAATATTTATCAATTGATCACTTACCCAATCTAAGTCAACGTCAACTGATGGAAGCGTTTCCAGAGGCAAACACGGCTTAGCAACATCAGATGAACGCAGGATTGCATTGCTGAAAGGCACCACTGCAATTAACTCAATTAAAAGTACAGCCAGTCCGAAATTACTTAACATTTTTGTCGGTAGGTAATCTTTAGTTTTCTGTTAAGAAAGTAAATTTGCTGGAAGTACTTGCTACTTGCTACTGGGGCTTTGCGAGTATCATTGATTTTTTAAAATAACCCAATTGCAACGGAATGAAATGAAACAGTAGTACCGGAGCTGTACAGGATATGTACTTTAAAACTTAGACAACATTGAACGTTATTTAACTCAAGACAAGGTCATCATGTTTGAACATGGAATAACAGAATAGGTTCAGGTTCAGGGGTACGTACCTAACAGGTAAGTAGTTAGGAGCTGTAATTACGCATTTTATCCAGCCTGGCTAGATTAGTCGTAGAAATACATTATGTTAAACCGGTAGGTATACAAAGTTAAAAAATAAGAATTGAGCATTTGTAATTGTTATAGCTTACGCTTATTGACGATCTAGGAGTAACATCATACGTATATGCAGTACCTGATATCTTTCAAAAAATTGGTTAGATGTATGCACTAATTTTAAATAAAATTTATCACTACATACATCTGACAATTACTCGTACTCATTGAACCTTACGCCTGTAGTATCTATTAAATTGTAATTTAAAAACAGTCGTTGTCAGACGTCAGAACTACACGGCGTGTTTCCAAATGATATTTTTATTCCCAGCTAGCTCCAGCTCAGCATGAGGTTTTAGGTTTAATTGTCCCAATAACCTACGAACACTAGTGGTATATATGGCCAGAATAAAATCACTGGGTTTTAAATTTGTAAGTAGTACATGTGCTTCTACGTATTACATAGGTAAGCTACGGTATTACACCTGTTAACAGTTCATGAGATTGACTTTCAGCTAAATTTAAGCACAATTCCGTTGTTGGGCAATTTATTACAAAAATGATGCCAGTCAGACTGAGAAACTACTATATGCATATTTGGTCTGGATCTGCTGAGGTTTCAAAGCAATATCTTATATCCAAGTTACGATGGTTTCCAAAGTCTGTCAGGCCAGGCCTTGAAGGCGTATCGGCCTATAAACGCCCAATATCGTAGTTACTTGTATCCAATCCTATTTCAGCTGCTTTGTTCAGAATTATTTGTTTCAGGACTTTCGGGACCTGAGCATTCAAAGAAATGAGTCTCCAATATCCATATTTCCCATGGACACAACGCGTTATCAGGAGTACGGAAGCATTGTCTGTCCATACCAAAGTCAACTCAGTAGTAGTGTGCCTACTGCGTTCAGATACGCCTGATCCTCTGACGAGTGACCCCGGAGATACCCCGCGTAGGGCCGGAATAAAGGCGGAGTCAATAGAAGTAATTAATTACCTTTCATGCTATGTAACATTTAATGAGAAATCCACACTACGACGATCGCTTTTTTTTCAAACGTCGATATTTTTGGACTCGAAAATTCATTCCATTCATATGCATCTACCGAAAAAATCCAACCGAATGGTCGGTATAAAAAAAAATGCTGGACAAAGGACACCACCAACAGCATGGCACCAGCGCAACTGATACGCTTTGCGGGTCAAATTTTTTACGAGAATCGTATAAACTAAAGTAAAACAGCAGCACATGTCTATAATCATTATCTTTATCTCTAAAGCTTTTCTGACGGAGGTAATTCCGGTCTTATCGATTTTTTACTTATCTATTCTACAGTGGTGATTTGGTGAAGTGAAAGATTTGGACAGAACAATTGAAATGAGCCATCGGCTTTACCCCGCTCAGATTAATTGAGTATTCATCCACTATCATCCTGATCCTGATGTTCTTGTGCTTGCCAGCTATTTAGACTTCAGACTCAGACTTCATACCTTCCTATTGAAATAGTGCTGGCTACTGCTTGCTTGAATGATTCAGATATAAATCAGTGTATCAACCAGTGTCTGTTGCACACTTAAAATTTCAAATCATTACGCGAATCCTATGCATTTAAGTATGCTTGCGTAGAATTAGTTCGATTTGACGTACATAATTGTCATTGTATCGCAGTATTCCAATTGGAATCATTTAGCGATACAATACTCTGAGCAGTTATTCAAAAATATCGGTTGCTCACAATTTCACCGGTTTCCGCGAACGCTTTCTAAGATGCAGTTTCAAGGGATTGTGCTCGTGATAGCTTTATGTTTGCTATCAAGAGCCATTTCAGACGCAGCTGTGGTCAACTCCGGTGAAATTTATTCGGTGGATTGGGTCGGAGCTGGAGAAGGAACGGTATATTTTAATTATAGCTAGGTACATACCAAATACCTAGGTACGCATATTTAAATTTAAGAATTACAAAAATCAAGGTTGATCTTATTGCTCCTGGGCATAAAGCTTTATAGGGTGTGTTACTTACTTGGTGTAAAAAAAATATTCAAACGGGAATTACCAAGGTTTAATTGTTTCATTTTTTTTTTGTCAAACAGCTCCAAACACTCCAGGTGAACAGCGAAGATGGTGTGTCAATTACGATCGAGGAATTCAATAACAACTTGGCAGCACAGAGATTCGTTGGTCGACTTAATGCCGGTATTTTTATTTTTACATATATTTTAGTTAAACCTGGAAAGATATTTTATTTAAACCCTATTAAATTCTTTTTTTGAATATAGACAATACGTTCAACTTATTCCTCGAAGTCCAGCCCTGGGATTGGGTTAATTATATTGATGAAAAGTCGCACACGGTGAATATTAAGGATAAATCCCCGCGTGTTCTCACTTCAATTGGAGGAACAACACGGGAGCTTCAACAAGCTGTAAGTTATTGGATGGGACTTAACCATTTTGAACAAATACTGTTAAACTTTTTAAATATTGTTTTTTTAATGTTTTTTTCCTGCATTCAGGAATACATTGGTTCCGATACACAGAAGTGGTATTTGGTTCCTACTGGTACAGATTCCGACAGAGGTTTAATTACAAATCTTAGTCTTCGTCTCTGCATCGTGAGCAATGGGTAAATTAAGCAGTTTCATTCAGGATACTCTAAATAATAGTCTAATTTCGACGTTCTTATATTTTTCAAACACTTAATATCGCCTGTAATTCATGCAGTCCTGGAGGAAATGTCTCAATCGCAACGTGTAGCCTTACTGACCCCAATCAGGAATTCCGTTTCACTCGCCGGAGTCAAGGTCGATGTTATTAAAATGGTGAAACCCAAAGAATGTATCAGCATTATTAAAAAATCAAAGGCCAATCTTTATTGATAGTAGGTATAGATTATAACTTATCTACATAGGTAGGTTGCTATTTATTTGTCTCATTTCTTGATTAAAATCTTTAAGTGTGCTAGTTACGCTGTATATGCGATTTCACTCTTCATTCAACGTCATAACTCATTATTTGAGTTATTATACGTCCGAACACTAAATTACGATTGATGAGCTTATCCCTCAATTTAAACGTATCATATCAGATTCAATCAATTGTCAGCAAACACGAACTAATTGGTACGCCAATTCAATGGTGTCCATTATGACCCCGAAAATTTGGCAGCTTGTGTCGGATTGGATGTCGGATCGACGAAGCCGAAACCAAAAAGGAGTACAAACTGTCCGATATCGAAAATATTGGACACCCAACACTCAGATCGGATATCGGAGGTCCGATTGGGTGTATGTGTGTATCCAACATAGAAACCGACACTGGCAATAGACACAACAAATATCAGATCCGAAGCAAACTTCATCAATTATAAAGCAAAGCAGTATATAGCAGTACTTGTGCTTGTTGAGATGGATTCACTTACCCATTGCAGCTGAAATATTGCAGGTCAATGATAACGATCGTTGTTGGATATGGCTATGGGTATATATCCTGAAAAATTATCGCAAACTTTGTAAGTATAACAAGCGCGGCGATTGTATATTGTATCACAGATCAATTATGTATTTATTTATATTGTCTCGCAATGACAAAAGAATAGCGTGGGCTAGGTAAGTTTATCGTTAGAAGAAAAATGCTCTGCACAGCACACGTGTTTTCCGTTTTCATAGCAAACATAATCAAAATATACTTGCTACTTTGGCTCGCGAAATTTTATTCCCGGATTACTTTCGCACACCAAAGACTGACTCTTTAGCTTGCTATGCAATAAACCGCAGCGATACTATTGTCGCTCTGTTTTCCGCGATACTTTGTCCTGTCATACTTTGTCAGTATACATTTGATTTATTGTTATTTTTATTTTTGTTTTCATACTACGACAAATTTTTAGCGACAAAAATGTGTTACAATAAATACGAACAACATATAGCTTCGTACAGTTTACCAATACCTGCAAAATAATTTATCCCATAACATCCTCATAAAATACAAATACACGTTTATCTGAGCAAAGAGAAAACAAATCAATCTTTTTGATGAATACAAAATGAGATACCTACGCACAAGGAAACTCGATTTTCATAATTTTAGTGGGCCCAGCGCAGCGGAGCTGATGAAGTAAATACTTCTTGAATTTTAACGCAAAGAACTTGTACGAGTAGGCTCAATTTATTTTTATTATTTAGTTGATAATATAAAATCTTAATGTCAAAAGTAACTGGTTGACAGTTGACATGGACATGAACATTACTGACGTGGAGTGAACAGTTAATTTTAGATTCAATTCTGGTTCTTCGCAGCCAGAAACTATTCCAGTTCATTCAATAACCTGCCCTTGTCCCGACAACAACTTAGAAGTCAAAGCCACTCCTCCAGCTCAAACTCGTGATTACTACTAGAACTGTTGTATTCATCCATATCCATATTCCACCGCAAAACCACACATATTTGCTATTATATAATGTCTAAGACATTGCTTCTGTCACTCCGTGGAGTCTTGTCCACTTTGTCCGTCTCCAGACAACCCGTTTCCGCCCGTGCCTTCCGAGTCCTTGGGAGTATCCCGAAATTAACCAGGAATTTTCATTTCGGTAAGTCCAAAGGAAAAATCTTATTTGTACATTACATTTGGTCATTTCAATATTATTAGCTGGCTTGGCTCGAAGTGGTTTATACGCGATTATAGTACTTTGGAAATCCAAACCAGATATTTCTGGTTCCATTGGAAAACTTTCCATAAGAAGGTCCTTGTCGGGGTTATCTTAATTTCTATTCTGAGAAATGTTGACAAAGTGATAATGACTGAACTTCTTAATGGAGTTCTTGAGTAATCTGGTTTAATGGTTCTGTTGGAGTTAGAGCTAATAAGGCACTATCTTACGAATTATGTATAGGTACTCTCCCAGCATTAAGGGAATTTGATTAACGAGAAGGGGTGTGTTCTATGTTAATTCATGCCGTCTCATGACTGATATAATTTTACAGGATAGGCTGATGACCAAATAGATTATTTTTACCAGACTATATAGGTATAGGCGAGGTAGTAACGATATGCACCATATCAAAAGTTATTTTGTGGTTACGTTACGTGAATAATTTAAGTTTTATTTTTATACAATTAAACTTTAATTTAGAGATATTGCGAAATACTATTTTAGATTATTTGTTGTACACTACTACCAAAAGGATAAACTAATGCCAACACTTACATCAGCATTTTTGTCATCTATGGCATCGTTCACACCTCACGACCTTTATGATCCACCGCGCTTATTAGCAAAGTTAACAGTTATTAGAGGTTAAACTGGGCTAAGAGAGTATAGTGTATACTAAAAGCTGTGCACCATCATAGCAAGTGGTTAGCTATCTTTTGATGATTTATAACTATATAATTCTACGTATTGCTAGGAAATACAAATACAAAAATCTGCAGTGTCACTATAATAGTAGAATTTTGTGCAAAGCTCATTAGCTGTGTTTTACGTAAAAACTGCTTAATGAACAGAAATTCAATATTTTAATTACAAATTTCCTGATATTTCCTACTTTTTAAATTTAAAAACAGGCAAAGGAATAATGGCGTCCAGTTCAGCTGAAAAACTCACTTCAGAAATATACAAAGAAATGTCCAATGAAGAATGGGCCAAGAGACTTGAACCCGAACAATACTTCGTCACCAGAGAGCGAGGGACGGAAGCAGTGAGTTATTTATTTATGACAAATTACTGTATAATCTAAGCTGTATACTGTATTAAAATTTGATATTGATGTACCTAATAGCGGACAAAATACGTATCTTATTTTTGCAGCCATTTAGCGGGAAATACTATAATCACAAGGGTGAAGGGGTTTATACCTGTATTTGTTGCGGATCGGATTTATTCAGGTTAACAAACGTACATTATACTTTATTTGTATGTTTCTGAGTTTCTTTTCTGACTGATTGATTTTAATTTTTTGTGTATATTTGAATCTTTATGATTAGTTCAAAAACAAAATATGACTCAGGATCAGGTTGGCCGTCATTCTACGATGCTTTGCAGAGTGCTGAAGCTGAGGGATCTGCAGCTGGAATTCTTCGCCGAAATGATGTTTCACATGGAATGGTCCGCTCCGAAATTCTTTGTAAAAACGTAAGTACTAAGCACGCATGTATTGTAATTCATAAATCTAATGTAAATGAAAATACTAATCAACCCGAAATTACAGTGCAATGCCCATCTTGGTCATGTATTTGACGACGGTCCAGAACCTACTGGAACTCGCTACTGTGTCAACTCCTGTGCACTCAAATTCCAACCCAGGAAACTCAGTGAATGAAGAACCGAACTAACCCCTGTTTCTTTCAATTATTTCCTCCAATATGTCACAATAAGTTTACAAATACTTAGTTCGAGTCTACAATTGTATCATACCGTCATCTAAACTTCAATCAGTCACAATCTAGTGCATACCTAATGCAGAATTGTAGCTAGAAAAAATACCAAATAGATCTTAATACAAGTTACTAACGAAGTTACCTTATAATATTGTAATATTAATGTTACTCTAATCAAACTAAAGCGTATATTTCAAATATTGTAATTGCAGTACTTCGAGAAAGTTGTCTTATTTTATATTTACTATATGAAATATTTATTAAAACTTAACTGCGACACGTGGATGGTACTTAAATATTGCTATTGCTAAATTGTTCATGCTACCTACATATTCTCGCGCCCTTTACCTATAGTAGCATAAATTACCTTAACATAACTGCAATGAATATTGAATTGAACCACGTTGAGTGTATCTTAACCGGAGGACGATTGACCATTGGACCTGAATTCAACTACCTACATGGATAAAATCCGCCGTTATTTGTAACAAAACCCTTAAAATTGAACGTGAATCCTAACTAGTGTACTAAAATATGATATGTATGCAATAAATAATGTGAATGAAGTCAATTCGTGATGTAATATGAAGAATGATATAAAGTAAGTACACACACCAACAACGATACGAGGATAACTTAAATTGCTCCAAACTTTACTTTATATTGAAATCCGTTCTTCGAAGATGGAAGTACAAGAGAATGAACATGAGAAAAACTGGAAAGTTAACTAATGGTATTGGAAATGGAAAAGTTGACCGAGCAGTTGGAATCAGCGAAAAGGGAGACCCTCTCTCTCTTCACCGTCGCTCAGTCGGTTCCTTGACGGAGATGTTACGGCCGTCCAACTCGGAACCATCCAAAGCCTGCATGGCCTTGTAGGCATCGTTACTGTTCTGGAACTGAAAGTCAAAACAAGAGAATTCACTCATTAGCAAACTGCATTTCATATATTGTTGTTATGATGTATTATATTTATAATTATAATAGGTACACCAACAACTGGGCATGTATTATACTCACAGTGACGAAGCCAAATCCACGTGAGCGCCCCGTCTCCCGGTCCGTGATGACCTTGGCATCCTCAACATATCCGTACTGCTCGAAGTGATGCTTTAATTTGTCGTCATTGGTTCCCCAGGACAAGCTTCCGACGAACAATTTGTTAGACATGATGATCAGACCTCTTGGTTCAAAAACCACACAAAAATTGGAATGGAACTGTAATTGAACAAGTACAGAAAATAGCAAGAATTAGAACAATTCAGTTTTCAGTGTGAGTGTCATACTCCGAAACGCCCTTGGCTGGTAGGGGTGGCGCGGCCGAGAGTCCCGAAAAGGGGTTCGCGCATAAAACCCGCAAAAATACATGTAAAAACATTAAAATACGGCTATTTTCACTCAAAAGGGGTCAAAATCAGGGTGGGTGTCGCCCGGCCTGGGTGACTTGAGCTAGATTCTAGGGGGGTCGTCGCCTAATAACACCTATTCACGTTTCGGAGTATGGTGAGTGTGCCTTCGTGTCAATCTCATGTCTGGTGCTCAGCTCATGTTCCACAATTAGATAGGTTAGTGTACATTTACTCAGGCCTAGCCTAACTATGCAGTCAAATTAAATGCTGATTCTGATAAGATACGATTTCCTGGCATGACATGGTAATGTGAGTTGAGTGTGTACGTACCTAAGAAGTAATGCAATGTAATGAGAGCAACAGTAAACTCAGCTTTGGATCTGTATAAAAAATAAAAGATGACCCTGGAAATTCAATATGCCATTGCCATACAAATCTCAGACCCTAGACACCAGATCTACATAAAAATCAACATGTGCAATGTCAATGCGTACAACGTATTTCTTAACCATAACCATACAATACTTCTTTCTTTCTGCTTGATACATTATTTAAAAATATACATACGCTTTAAAGTACCAAACCGCAAAAAATCAGCCTGTTTGTTTGTTCATGTACTACTGTACTAAGCATCACCATCAACCATGTCATAATGTCATGTGTCATGTAACTGTAACATGTAATCAACCCACACCTGCTGAGAGAGAAGCCTCATCCTCATTTCATATGTACTTGTACTTAATACAGCATCAGCATAATTATCTAAAACTTTTATATTTCGTAGTAGTGGTAATTTGTATTTACAATTGAAGTAACTATTTAGTAAGAGATGAAAATTCTTCATCCATTTACAACTCAATGTTCAACCCAAATTAATTACATCTCAAAATTAAAGAATTATTATACCTATGTCATATTTTAAAAGTCAAAAGTATATGCCTGAAATAGAAAACAATGAGAAAAACAAAATACAAATATGAACCTGAATGAAATGAAATTATTAAATTATGAACATTGAAGTTGTCATGCATCGTGAACATGATCATGAGGAAGTTGGCGTTGTTGGCGTCTGTCTGCCTTTCACAATACACTATTCTCATGCTATGTATGTATGTATATGTGCTATGTTGTAGGTATGTATGCCTTGTCTCTGTTGCCTGTAAACCTCGTAAAACAACCTAACTAAAACATAAATTAGATAATAGTGCCTATCAACGAATAATAACGAACTCCTCGCGGAATAGAGGTCACACGGGTGCCAGGTAAATACACAGAAATCCCCCAGCCGGCAATCTGGACGAGTGACACGAGGAATGTAAATGGCGGCAGGGCAAAGCGAAGGCATGGCCCGGCGGGTGAACAGAGGATTCCGTGCCTGAAACCTGACCTAGAGACCTGTGGAAGGTGTCAAAAGAGAGTTTGTGAATGGGGCTTGACCCCTGACTTACCGGTGAGGAGTGTTGGAATGTCGAAGAGGGCTGGGTGGGACACCTGAGGTCAGCGAACGGAGCAGAAGTGAACCGGACAGGAGCAGACACAGGCACTGAGTGAGAGAGCGAGCGGAGAGAGCGGCCAGGCCAGACCATGCCTCCGTCACTCTCGCCCAGACAGACGCTGCAGCCCATGCCGGCTAGGGTCTCCACTCACCGCATTCCACATCTCGCTCTACCACGAATGCCACAGGGTAGTCTGACTATGGCAAGGTCTCTTCGTTCCAGCTCTGTCCCAGCATAGCTCATTCCACATCCCACTCAGCTACCCACTGTCCCTCTGATGCGAATTGGCTAAGTGCGGTCTACCATGACTCGACAGACAGTAGTGCAGAGAGGGAACCATGACCAAACCCAAACCGAGCTTACCCTATCCTATCCACCAACTATGCAAAATGAAAGACCACATGACTAATACTATCGGGTAAGCTTAATTCGTTTAGACTCTACGTATATTCGGTTGACATTTCCACAGAAATCACTGTGAGCTGTTCAGTAAATAAATGTGGTGAGTTGTAATTACCAGTTATCATTGACAGACAGACCTGACGCGGCCTCGCCGTTGAAATTAGGTCATATAGGGTTGCTAACAAGTTGGGTAGCACCGCATGGTGCTTATTCTACTTTGTAGCGAGTAGGGTAGCAAACCTGTCTCCGGGTGTAAAGTTAGATGTGTAAATGAACTTTTGAGGATTGGATTGAATTTGAAGTCACATTCGCAGTAAAACAACTTAATTTTAAGTCAAATTAAAAGAAATCCTAATCAAATAAGATCATTCCATGTTTCATTGCATGTACCTAGGTATTCATTGCATGTATTTATTTTGCTTAAACTTTTAATCGCGCACACACAGCATGTTCCAAACAGGAGAGCCCCTCCGCCTCCCGCACCCACCCCTTTTTTTTGTCATAAACAACGAAGCAAAATTTCAAAATATACAGGGTGTTCCAAATTTGTTAATATTGATTTACCTAAGCTTAATTAACAATGTGACAAAGCAACAAACAAAACTGGCGAAGCCAACCATTTGCTTATAAATGAACGGAATTACATAGGTATAGATTTCGTTTCTTTATCTTTGCTTCCAAATACACTAAATTCAACATGATGCTGCATTTTTGGTGGAATGTCCTTGCTTTGTACATTATAAAAATACTTTGTGCTGTATAATTCTTCATAGTTCAAGGTTTTAGCTATCATGTGTATGTGTAATGTGTAATGCACTAAGAAGGAAAGTTGTGTTATAACAAAAGTTATAACAAAACTGCTACTAGAGACATCCAACAGGCGGCGGCGGCTGGAACACAAACAAGTCAAGAAATGAAAATACTAGACTTGAGTACATATACCTACATGAGTTATTATTAGTAATACAGGATGATGTATATGATTCTTTCGAGTTTTTTCCCATTGATTAAGTGGATATACTCCCAAGCAAAGTGATAGCTTTCCACTTTTCGGAGATCTACTTATGGGACAATAACCCATACACTTACCAGCTTTTCTCTGGGAAGGTCAAAACCCATAAGAAAGCTATCAGATTGGGCCTTAGTGCATGTAGTAATTTTACATGAACTATAACTCTAAATCCATCGCTGAGATACGACTCAAAAGCGTAGTTGCTTTGAGTTTATAGATATATGACACATGAGTATAAGGTTAAGGTTTAATTTATTTCAATTTTCAATATTTTAGAAATTTGTTGAATCTCGTAATTTTCTGCTAGAGTCTATTGATTTCATTTATTTTCATTTCCACACACCTGCTAACCACCAAGCCACTCATCTGCTACCCAGGGGTAGCAAGCAGGGCATTCACATTTTTTGTAGGATTGATTGGAGTATCAGCGCATCATCGAGGGGGTCCTCCTCCCCTTCTTCGTCTTGCCGAGCAGTGAGTGGGCTCGTCCAAGTTCACCAAAAGAGCAGAGGAGAAAATGCCCTTGTCCCCGCCGCTCGCCCCCGTCTGGATTTCATATTCCATGTACCTAGGCTTTTTATTAAGCTATCGGAAATCGGAATCGGCATTGCTGCATGTGAAATTCTCATGGAATTCTGCTACAGCAGCAGCATCAGCCAGCCCGCACTAAGCCCGCACAACCTGTCCACCAACAACAATCAAGCAATAGGAAGCTGATGCTGATACATAAGATGCAAATGAGAAGACGCTCTGACTGCTACTGCACTTTAGTTATTCGCACTCGTACTTGTTCTACTAGCTTTTTTCTAGAACAATAGAAGGACGGATGCATGCACATTCAAAGTCGACGTCGGAAGTCGGGGTAGTGATATAGCGTGCAATCCCGACATTTTTTAAATATATAAGGACGATGCTGTGAGAGGATTGTGTATAGGTTATAAATTGTACCTGCTATAAATAAACTATCGCTAAAATGAATAGATTCTAGATTCGAGTCGCTATGAATTGTCGCATAACGCATAACTAATCCAGTTCATGTACGGGTATTCACCACCCCATGAAATACAGATGCTTTCAAATATAATAAAAAAAAAATAGAAGTGTTATCCGTACGACAAATTATTGGCAGCAATAATAAACTGTGTATTGTGCATTTAACCCCGGCAATTGTCATATATACCGCCTGTTCACAGAGTAAGCTCCACCCTTTGTTTATGTTGGTGCTATTTTTGGCCACAATGTCAAAACATACACGGCGTCCCGCAGATAAAGCCATCTATTGTGGCTATATCTTAAGATTTTTATAGCGCTGTGACAGTTCGAATCTAGGGCGCTATGGGGTCGCCACCCGTATTTCTAGTATGCAAGCGAAAGGCATTTGGGAAGGAGTACGCTTTGGAGCCGTACGCTGAGTAGGGGGTGGTGAATACGGTATGGTCTGGCTGGTGTCTCTCCCTTTTACAAACACAAAACACAGTGTTATTCCAGTCGTTTTTTTAATTGCTAATTACATTATAACTCATACATTTCTCAACTTACAGGGGTGTACGCATACTAAGTTAGAATTCCTAAAAGAAATTCCGCCGCCAAGCCTTGTCCGCCATTTTGCTTTCGATCGAACGAGATTTTTTTTAACTTAGTAGGCGTTGTGGAGCAACTCTTCCGATTTCCAAAATGTCCTCATTCGCCCCGGTCTGTTTAGAAATTACGGAGTTATAATGAGGCCTAGCCAAAGCCAAAGTGCTTACACTTTTTGCTGGCTTTGTTTACTTTTTGCGAAATGGACTCACCTGTAACAGCCAGCCAGAACAAACTACAAGTGTAAGCACCTTGGGCCTAGGCTTAGCGCAGCCTTAACAAAGCAACGCCTCCATTTCGGGCTGGGAGGTAAACAATCTGTATATTTGTAGATTTTATACCGTTGTTACCATGGCAATACCAGCCAGGGGTGGAGGCTACTTTGTGAGCACGCGGTATTTGTCATAGCGTGACAACATTTTACATTGTACATAGACTGTAGGGTATATATTATTTTTATCTCAGATATGGTTTCATGCTATGTTTACAGCGCTGTTTTATCGCCTCGCAGATATGTTTTATCCGCTATGTTATCTCTATGCAAGTTGGCATATATAAATCAGTTGATCAGAACAATGTACCATATGCGTTCGATTTTGAATTTGAGGCTTGAATGAAATTCGTTTTTAGGTACCTTAACCAGTTCGCTCCCGCCTACGTGACAGTCACGTAGTCAGGTGAATGAACCCAGCAGCCCAGCTTCGTAACAGTCACGTAGTG
>JAQFYT010000473.1:0-24896 GCA_034694925.1 Ceratophysella denticulata
TAAATATATTGATATAAGGTTGTCATGGTAATATAATCGTCTTACACTAGAAATTGAATTTAGACAATGGTTGTCGTGGAAACGGTAATAGTGCAAACTTGAACCTTTGTAAATATTTCGTATTAAACAATCCAAATTATTCATAATTTCAAATCGGTTATCATTCCTGCATCAAAGATGTAATTTTAAACCCAATTCATTTGGTATTGGAGTTTTTAATATGTGTAACTAACCATTTCTGAAGCTTTTGTTACAACCAACAAAAAACTGTACTGTCGCTTGTTTTGTATGTTTGCTAAAAAATACTCAGGTCGGTCTCTCTACTACGTTACGACGTTTTATTGCAATCTGCACTCGTGTCCAATGTTTCTTGGAAATTTCCTTTAGGCTAGTAAGACTCAGAGTCTGTGTGCTTGACAATTGTTTCTTACTTCCTCCGCTGCAACTGTTGAAATTTAGTTGGTCGCGTGCACGTTTCACCATCACCATATGACTACCAATCAGCAATGGGAGTCTTAAATAGAAACGCACCTATAAGAATAAATATGAAATACATCTGTAATCTTTTGACTAAATAAATCGGGCATCGGGTTGGACCCTTTGGATGAAAACGCAGAGTTACATAAATATCTTATCCACTCTCTGTTAAATAAGCTTGTTGAAACCTTGGGGCTGGGGCTGGACATACTTTGATTCTTGGGGGAAAATGGCGCAATCATCCTGTCTCCTACCTAGGTCCTACATAGTGCGATTGCAGGGACATGTTTTGTGAGTAACACGCCACACAACGCTCTTTGATAACTGCAGCTCCCCTGAATAATCTATCAAGTTGTAGAAGTTGCGAACGTGTACTGTAAGCCGTAAGCCTAGTTTTACCTTGTGCATTTGTGGAATTTGCGGTATTGAGCGTCCAGATACTGGCTGAATTAAATGTGGAGTCTCACTGTGAAACACAATGCTTAATAATTGAAGAAGTGTCAATCCGTCCGCGATTGAATGATGTATCTTATACGCAATGTACTCTTTTGAGTTGCTCTTCAGTATTAAGAACTCCCAGGGTGGCATATCTGGGGTGTCATAGGGATTCGTTATCCAATTATTCAAATATTCTAAAAGATTTTCTCCCGGAGCCAGATCCACCTTCTTAACATGATTAAATATAGAAAAATTGGACGTTTCTTAGCGGAATGTGTAAGTGCAGAATTTAATTACGTAGCACTTCAGTTTCCATGAATATTCTAGTAAATCCTTGTTTTGTATGAGTGTCTTCTCAAGATGCTGAGCAAAGAGAGTGCGGTCAATTTCCACGGAACTCTCTTCCATCTCCAAACAAGCCCCTATATTGCAAAGGACACTATTTCGCCCAGTCTCCAGTTTCTCATCTTGAACAATGTTGTCAGCAGCAAAAAAGACTTCAGCTTCCGAGATTGGTTTGAAATCCGGATGAACAATTCGTGTAAAATATATGATGATGGTCTTCCAAACGTAAAGCGGCACAAAACAAATCAATAGTACAGGAAGTAGAAGACACCAGCCAATCGTAAGTTTGACAACAAGTAAAGCATTGTCACACAGCGTTTTTAATGTCGATTCGGTCATTATACTCTATAATTTAGCTCTATTCAACAACGCTGAATATTTAACAAAAAATATAAGTAACAAGCAAACGTACTCAAGTTAACCACGACAGCAGCACGTGTGAAATGATTTGTACTATGTATTTGTATTTGTATTTGAACGGCAATATCGAAAACCCTAAAATATTCACACTGCATGAGAATTGAATTTCACAGTAAAAATAGATACAATGAAATAAAGTCTACAACTCATATGTAAAACCTGTGATTTGGTCGTAAAAAATAAACTAGTTTGTTTCAATGTTTGGGAAAATAACATGCCTCGCTTGAGACAGAATTAACATTGTTGAACAGCAGCAAACTGGTAGTGGCTTTCCACGTAAAGATCTTGATCTGGCACTTTATTCACCATTCTCAATATATTCCACGGAATACATGTTAGTACAGGAAACTTTGAATCTAGTTCCCAATAAATTCCAAGAAAGTAATCCTATCCTTAAAATAATCGGGTTTGATTGGCTTTCAGAGCTTGTTCTACTGCGTCTAATACCTGCATCATAGTGAAAGAAGGGTACCTACCCATCTTTATGTAATTATAGAAATCTTTGAGAATTGCTGAAACGAGTAGTTCTTTGTTCATTCATTATGCAATCAGAATTTAAAATAGTAAATGCATTAGGAAAAGCACAGAAATTCTAGAATGTTTTTTAGTGCCCGGAGATATCTCGAGCCTATATCTAGCTCTCACATTAATAAATTAATCACATATTCATTGTGTTCCAAATTTCTCTGAGGACGAAGTTGAAGTATTGAATCCAAGCTGTGTTGACTCCAATAAATTGTTTTATTTCCAATATTCGTTTGCGTTGACTTCACACATAAGAGTTCACTTCAGTATATTCAGACGCATACGATTCAAAGGAGGTTCTGCAGCCACAGAATTAGAATTCCCTAGCCCCGCTGAATTACCATGGTGTATTTTAGTGTTATCGTAATTTCTGCCCTAATATGCGCACTCTTCTATTATTACGTTCAGCCAAAACGGAAGGATCCACCAGGTATGCTAATAGAAATGCAGTTTCCTCGAAGGAAGAAAATAAAAAGGTTGATCGCAAAGAGACTGGGGTCAAATATTTGCAAACGGTGTAATTCTGAATCTGGATTTAAATATATTAAGGTCCCTGGGGACTTCCGCTTTTAGGCAATTTGCTGTCCCTCGAAACGCAGCTACATAGAGCATTTCTGAAATGGGGAAAAAAATATGGACCTGTGGTTGGGATCAGGTTGGGACAATATCGGTAAGCTTACGAACAGAATACTAGGGTATTTTCGAATTTTGCTCTGTAGAACTGGGTTAAGCTCACAATATACAAAATATGTAATATTTCCTATGTATGTTGTTTTAGTGCAATTGTTCTTACCGATATCAATGTAATCCGAGAAGCGTGTAATCACCCGGCGTTTATTGGTAGACCTAAAACTAAACTAATCAACTTTTATGCTAATGGGAAACACGGTTGGTGAATATAAACATCGTATTTTTCAAAAATAATAATAATTACCTTGATGTCACTATCACAAGCCATCAACCAATATTTATGATTTCAAACCAACCATTTTAGGCATAATCAATGGGGAAGGATCTGAATGGATTGAACAAAGGCGGTAAGTCAATTGGAGATCTACGCTTCATGCAGCACGTCCAGCAAATATAATTTAGGGCTGCTTTCTGGAATTTGGCTCTTGGAATTTTGTGCGGTTTGCTCAATGTTAACCTATTCGTAAACATGTCGTAGAGATTACTAATTCTCGGTTTTATCACGCGACGCAATGGTGCTGTTTCGTCAGAGTTACGCACAGATGTAATTTATATCCAACAACTATTAGTCAAGCTTACTTTTGTACTGGTTGACTTGAAAAAATTTGTTACGTCAAAATGGCGTACTACACGAATACAAAAGTTGCATAATACAGTCCAGTTTATCATGAAACACAGAACCATTTTTCACCCAGGTTTACCTTGCGGACACTAAGAGATTATGGTTTTGGTAAGAAATCCATGGAG
This sequence comes from Ceratophysella denticulata, assembly GCA_034694925.1. Lineage (NCBI taxonomy): Eukaryota > Metazoa > Arthropoda > Collembola > Poduromorpha > Hypogastruridae > Ceratophysella > Ceratophysella denticulata. The sequence continues at coordinate 3,643 of JAQFYT010000473.1, forward strand.
TCTCTGATAATGAACGAAGTGAACAACGTTTTGGGCTGGTTGAAAGCAAATGAGAGGAAGGCGGTGTCAGTCAACCGGAAATTTAGCCTCGCAGTCGTCAATTCACTAATGACAATCATGTGTGGAAAACGATTTGAAGAAGAGAACCTTTTCTTTCAGAAGGTCTTGGAAACGTGTGTGCTGTAAGTAGCTGACTTGAATATAGTCTAAAGGGTGGGTAAAGTATGAAGAGGTGTGCGCTGGTAAACTCCCAGGCAACCTTCTAACTAATCCGTGCAATGTCGAGTTTATTTCAATCAATTGGATTGAATCTCACAGTCGAAATTGAGACACGACTACTACAACGCCCGTTCGACAGGGCCAAGGCGGATCAAGTATTATTGTTCTTTTCTGGATAAGAAAAATAATACTTGATCCGACTTGGACAGGGCCAAAGGCCTGATCGGGGCGTGTACCAAAATGGGTGTTACCGCGAGGATTTACCAACCTCAGCTTCCACCTCTGCCTTACTCCTGCCCAGCCTCATAATAAATAAATCTTTCAAGTCACGTCACCATCTTCTACAGTGTAGTACTTGAATTTCATAATATGTGTATAGCGAATTTACGAAGGCATCGAAATTCGGTCTACTTTGGTTTATGCCATCAATTTCGAAACACTTTCCTTGGCTTTTACAAGTGGAAAGACTCAGGGCAGGAATCAACCCAATTCGAAGAATGCTAAAGGATTCTATAAACGAGCATTTGGTAGAAACAAGTGGGGAGTCTTATGACTTTTGTATCTTCCATTATAAATTAATCCATATACTTTTGACGGATGTACTAATTCCTCTTCCATGCACAGACTCGACTCTGGTAACAGTTCTAATAGATCTGTTTGGCGCGGGTTCTGAAACAACGACCACAGCTCTGGAGTGGGTTATCCTGCATTTAATTGTTCACCCTGACGTACAGTTTAAGCTACAAGCGGAATTGGATCAAGTCACCGGAAGAACACGAACTCCATGCCTTGCAGATCAATCTAAGTATAACCTACATATATAGAAGTCCGTTGTTTTGAATTGTATTTCATTTAATTTTCTTTCAACCAGCACTCCATACGCAGAGGCCGTTATTTTAGAAAGCCTTAGAATCGCATCTTTTGTCCCATATGGAGTAATTCACAGTACTTCTGAAGACGTGGAGTTTCATGGGTATTACATACCGCATGCACTACGCATGTGGCTACCTCCCGGTCGCCTTAGTACATACGATAACAAAGGCAAGAGATGTGTAGCACGAAATTTGGCTCTGGCTCAGCCTGGCTCAGCCAATGAAAACAGCCCGGGCGCTAGCCAATGAGTTAAGTCTGGGCGCTAGCCTATGAATGAGCCGGTTTCCGTGTGTTGAGGACACGAGTTGTAGTGGGAGCAGACGCAGAGTGGGAGCAGGGAGGGAGACGCAGACTCACATCCCAAGGAGCTGGACTCGGAGGAGAAAGATGAGCGAGACTGAGCAGACTCGAGTAAATGTGTAGGCTTAGGACGAGGAAACAGTGCTACACACCCCTGGCTTCTGTTTTCACTTCTATTAGAGAAACGGCCGTGGCCGTTTTTGGAATCACGTTTTCTATGTACATACCGAAAGAAACGATTGTCATTGGCAATCTGTACTCCGCTCATCACGACGTCAAAACCTGGGTTGATCCTCAAAATTTTCGACCTGAAAGATTTTTGTCTGTGGACGGTAAAACTGTTCAGAGAAATCCATCCCTGGTCCCATTTTCTCTTGGAAAACGGTAAATCTATGAATATTCATAGTGCCATAATTAATAACGGCGATATGTATTAGTGGCATGGGACTTACTCACCTGTATAAACTTTGACCTGTTGTGGCTGTATTCGAGAGATAACTCGATGAATACTCGCCATTATACATCCGCTGTAATTTTTGCCGCTATGAATATTACATGAATAATAGAACAGCAATTTCAGTCATTCCGGACAATGGCAAAGCAAATATACCAAACAAAAAATATTCTCTTTCTAGCGTGTGCCTTGGTGAAGCTCTGGCTCGTGATCAAATATATTTATTCATGACCAATATTTTCCACAAATTTGAAGTCGTTTCGGATCCTACAGAGTCCACACCGTCACTTGAACCGACGGGTTCAATTATTCTGATGCCTAAACCTTACAATGTTATTTTCAGAGAACGCACCTAGTACATGTAGTAAGCATTTCTACGTAGCTTGATTTCTGTGGTAATCTAGAATATTTTGAACTAGTAACCATTATGTTTCACCAAAGATATCCTTGAGCCGGGGAGCATGTTTCCATACCCTACATGACATTTGCAACTACGCTGTACATTCTTGTGGGAGTCAAGTACCAGCGTTCCCCAACCTGACCCTGCTTAACCTACCCCAAAAAGTGGCAAATTTGCTCCCATAAGAATTTACACCGTAGTTGCAAATGTCATGTGGGGTTTGGAAATATGCAACCGGGATGAAGTGGTTCCATTAATTCGAAATCTAGTGTACAATAAGTCTCTGGGAATATTAAAACAAGCTCTAAACGAATCACACGCATTGTAAGCACTCATTTTAATCGCTCATCCCAGCAATTACCATGAGTGGTTACACAGGGCGGCTATCAAATAAACTGTTAAAATGGCGAGCGTGCTACACGAGAAATGTTTTGGTAATCGAATTATTAGTTTGAAAAATCAAATATGTATAGGTATTAAGGTGATCAAGTGGAATTGGAAATAAATGGTTGTATGAAAACTGTATTTCAGTAATCATGCAGGTATTCCCGTTAATGCGCATCGTCACACTTTAATTTCTTGAAAATTAATTGATAATTACCCAGATTCCAAAATCCATATCTGAACCTATTCAATTGAGTGATAGATGACACATGTGCCCCATGAATAAATTAGACAAAGAATAAAATTCTCAAAATGATGGGAATCTGCTTACTTGAAACACGAATACGATAAATAATGTACGTCCAAACTCTTAGCCACTACAGAATCCCAATCCAAATGAAGGGCCATGGGAAAACTTAAAAATTATATGTGTTGTGACAAATCCAATATCAAGTATCTACAGATACACTGGTTGTTTAATATGAGTACAGGAGATTCGTTTAGACATAAAAATGACATTTTTGAAACTTGAATATGATTTGGAAAATACACAGTTTCTAACCCAAAATTTTATACTCTTTACAATGGTAATGTTACTTTTGCTTTCTACGAACATTTGTTTTAGCTTGCATTTGAATCTTACATTCTATAACACTAAATTTATATTTCTCAAATCATAATGTTCGTGCTACAAAATTTGTGTGCATAAGCATTAGTCAATAGAGTCATATTGTATACTGTAATACTTGGTACAGTATAGTACGACATACAATAAATATACCGCGGCATCAACATGATTACATATGTATTTGTAATAATATGGATATGGGACGAGAAAAAAAATGTATTCAGTCAGATACAAAGAAAGGTAATTGAACAGAAGATGATTTCGTCAAGGAATGTCGAAATCCAATATGATCCAGGTTGGACAAAGTTGCCTATTAGGTAAACATACATAGTACATACCTATATTATTTGTTAATGGTGTAGCTAGGTATACCAAATCCTAATTTCTTTCCAAGTATTATTGTTAGCTGTAAACTTACTGTCTCCACCGGTTAACCTGATAATAAAATTGAATGAATTAGCGATGAATGTAAGAACATGCTTCCCACTTCAACATACTTTCAATAAATTAACGCAACACGAACAGGTAGCCCCGGAACTCCAAAACCCGTATACCAACTACCGAAAAATGTAAACCCGCAACACAGTACATATATAAATTCAAATTCACATGAGCAGCAGCTTTTCAAGTGGCAGCTACTGCGGTAATTCAGATACTAATGTATGTGGCATTTTATCAAGGATCTACAATAGAGTCGGGTTGGAAATTGGATACACTAAATAAACAATTGAACTGATAATACTGGTGGGTTCCGGTAAAAATATCTTCCTGTTTTACCTGTTGCTGTTGCTGTCACGAGTTTTGTTATATTATTGCGTTCCAGTATTTCGTATTGCGATAATTATTGAAATAAATTTTAACATAAATATATGCCATGCAGGCATATATTTATGTCAATTTGTAAATATGTATGTGTAGAAATACCAGCAGCTAATAGTCCATTGTACTCGTCCATAAGGTACGTCTTTGTCAACATATCCAATTGCTCCTGGGTGTGGAAGAGATCCTTTGATCCAACTACCGTCCATAATAGTTGATCCCTGTAGCTCAGTTTTACTGAGAAGATACCTACATTAAAAAAATAGCAGTTTTAAATAACAAAAAGGCTGTTTATTTAGAGGCAGTGGACCACATACTTCACACAGTACGTAATTGAGTATAAATGTACCCATTCCTGAAAATGCAATTCCAATAATTGGGGGCATAGGAGTTCCTCTTCTTGTTTGATAGCTGCACGAGTCAGGAAATAATAACGGGGATAACGCGGCTCTCGCTGGATTGCCTTTAATTAAAAATTTCATAAACTTGAAAGGAAGCAGTGAGGCCTGTAGTCTCATAAAAATGTGTCTATTCAGCAGGAACATATTTGTAGAGTATATCTCATTTGTTTTTGTTTCCACATCTCTGATCCGGTCCAGTATAGGTTTATCCTTGATTAGTGAGACTGGGACAAAAATGGTATTAAAATGATTTCCAATGTAGTATTTGGGTCTGTCAGGTAATAATTGCGGAATTGACAGGATAATAATGTCAGGAATTGTTCTTCCGCTGTCTTCTAAATATTTCCGTATTGCTCCACTGTACATGGCCAGTAAAGCACTCTGCACTCGAGTCCCTTGTTTCTTGGAAATAGCCTTAAGGCTAGAGAGACTAAGAGTCTATGTGCTTCTAAATTGCTCAACTGTGCCTTCGCTGCTCTTGAATTTTAGTGGATCTTGGGCTTATTATCTTATATCTTATTATCATCCGGAAATGGCTGACAAGCATCAATGGAATTCTTAAAATGAACCCCACCTACATATAAAGAATACAGTCGAAACGCGTTCATAAATCAGAAAAATATAAAAAACAATGCAAAATTAACTTTAGATATCTTTCAGATCAAAACTCAAAATATACGTTAAGCGGTGCCTAATACACAGCTTTGATACTTTATTTTGATATTAATCTGAAATTAAAGGTATGCATCCCTGTAACATAATTCAAATGAATAAATGTGCACGGTTTTATGTGTTGTTCAAAGACTTTGTGTGAATTACTTAGCATAGTAGCTTGTTTGTATGTAAGCAATAGAATTATGCCACATTCAATTATTACTGTTCTGTGTTACTCTTACTTATGTCATGATTAATGATTAGATATCTCTGCACAGTGCACAGAGTTATGTGTATTTGCTCATAACGTGTGCTATTGGTACAGATGCGTCTGTACCGTCTTATTTCCATGCCTGTTTTTAAACTCGGTTTATCTACGATGTTGTGTTATGATATTAATCTAAATTAGAATGATTAATTTTTTTCTACTCAGAAGTACAAAAGTGACCGTATAAACTTTTTACCGTCTTGAAGAGTTGAGAAATGTATGGTTTTGCTTTTCCAGATATTGCCTGAGGTGTTTGCTTAGTTTTGTTTTCAAATACAATGCTTGATATTTGACTTAGGGTCACACCGTCCGCGATTGTATGATGGATCCTACATGCAATGTTTTCTTTTGATTTGTACTTGAGTATCAGGAACTCCCAGGGAGGCATGTCATGTGCGCCATAGGGTTTTGTTATCCATGCTTCCAAATATTCCACATGATTTTGTTCTGGTAAAAGATTCACTTTCTTAACGTGATTATAAACAGAAAAATTTGTTGCTGGCTTTCGAAATGCGTAACCGCAAAACAGAACCAGGTGACACTTTAGTTTCCAATAATAGTCTTGTAAATCTTTATTTTGTAGTAGTGTTTTCTCCAAATGCTGAGCAAATAAAGTCCTGTCAATTTCTACGGAACCATCTTCCATTTCCAAACATACTCCAATACTGCCAATGACATTCCGCCCAGCCTCCACGTCTTCATGTTGGACAATATTGTCGGTAGCAAAAAGAGCGTTTGTACCTGAAATGGGGGTGTAATCAGGATGCGCAATTCTTGCGAGACAAATAGCGAACCCTTTCCAAACGTCAAACGGCACAACAAAGAGAATTAGTAGTGGTAATAGTAGACACCAGCCAAACGCAATTGTGAACACCAGGAAAAGATTACTACAGAAAGTTTTCACTGTAAATTCAGTCATCATGCAATACTGTGGCAGTAATTAACTGTAAATCAACAAATCAAAAATCGATGTATAGCTATATCGTAATTGAAATGAACTTTACTCGACGACCACGTCAGCTGTTTAATTGTGAAATTATTCTGCAATTACAGAAACACAAACCTAAAAAATTCATCCTCTCGAGAAAGCACTCAAATCTTACATATTATATGGACCGAATTTATTTACTCTTTGTTTGTTGTTCATTATTCATTTACGTATTATGGGAATTTGATAGTTATCAAACTAGACTTGTTTAAAATATATGTAAAATATATGCAATGAAGATTCCATCTTAATTGTTAATACTTGATTTTGAATTGAATAATAAACATACAGGGTTTTTCATAAACTTTGCATACGTTAATTTTTCATATACCTACCTACGCCGATATCGTTGAAAGACGTGCAACATTTTAAATTAAAGCTGAGCTTAGTTCAAAGCTTATGGCGCAATACTTTATTTGATTTTTGATTTGTTTTCAAGCAACTACTTCACCGCGCAAACAAGAACAACTAACGAGATTTGCGTATGTGTTACGTGATATTGCAAGCCTGATAATAACAAATGATCACAATTTGAACAATTATGTATACCCTTACAATAGCCAACAACGGTTTTGTCAAAACCTATGTTTTATTAACTCAGTACATTTTACAGCCAATGGCATTCAGTCACACCGCCAACCCGCAGCTTGCCGGGGCCGGGGTACCCGGCGGGTTGACTACAACGGGAAAAAGTTGAAGCTGTGAAAGCGTAAAGGGAGTTTTGCGATTATGGTTAATATATCGTTTACTATAAACGAATTTTAGCATTACATTCCTTATATCCGAGGTTACTCTAAACGAGGTCCATGTATATGGACGAAGGGAGTTCTACTAACGTCATTGCATTTTTTCTCTTTCGCCGCCGCTGTACGAAAACGGGCCGTGTTTTAATTTTCGCTCTGTCTAGGATATCAATGTGAAAATCGTGCGAATGTTAGCAAAGTTTATATAAGACCCTGTTTGGCTTCTTTTCTAAGAATTAACTTTGCTCACGTTCATTTCGATTAAAAAAATCTGCACGGTTCGTTAGATCGTGGGTAAGATCTGAACTTTATAAGCAGATGAGCTAAAGTAAGACCTGTTTTTCAAACCACGTTTTATATAATCCTCAATTTACTGCTGCTTTACAGCAGTGTTTTTCTATTTAATTTAAGCTTCATGCTTATATTATTTTGAGACCCAGCAGAACTGTCTGTTAATCAAAATTTAATCTAAATTTATTTCCGGAAATAAAGTAATATTTTGATTATTCATATTCATTGCAACGTTCGTGTATTCTTGTATTGACGATGCTGTAAACTCTGTTTGAGCATAAACACTAACAATACATACTTGTGCACAATTGGTCGGGGGAGAATGCCCACAAATGAAATCTGAATTATACTTCATATACGCAGTCCTTAATTCAGGCTTCAACGTCATACGGAGATGTAAATTAATGGACTACAATACAGCTGCCATAAGACGTAATGTTAACTTTGACCTCGGTTTTTACCTTGAGGCAGGTGTCAAATCGCTTAGGTGATACGCGTACCCTATCCTTGCTTTGACCATATAGCTTACGTTGATACCAAAAGTTTTGGTAAAATCCCCGTGGCACATGGTTTACAACTCGCCAGCAGGAAATGTCAACTAACTACCCTACCCTATAGTAGTCATACTGTAGAAAAGCTCGTTCTGATCTGACTCGGCAGGAATATGTACCTATGTAGAGCAGAGTGAAGAAAATTAAGTTCAAATTTGCATTTAACATATTTTGTTCTAAATACTGCCTAAGATTTATAAAAAGTTAACGTTTTGAACTGACACTACAGTATATCCGATTTCGATAAAATATCTTTTTTCTAAAAAAGACTTTTTCGATAAACGTTCCGCACACGGAAAGAATTCCATGTCTCATAAGTTGAATATTAACGACGGAGTACCGTAAACCCAGTTGTTAACTTGGTGTTTATTGGGTCGGGTTAATCATATAGTTGAAATTAGTACTTTAATCATGCAGCATAATGCTTCATTCAGTATATTATGTTCGTTTGAAAATCCTGTAGTTCATACCATGTTCCACATTCCGAAATATTCCGTTGTCATCTCAGGTTCAGTATGTTGTTTTGAGTTTTGACTCATGCAAATTAAATATTACTATGTTTACACAAGTCTTCAACGGCGATTTAGGATTTCATCAAACTAAGAATATCTCGTTCGACTGACTGTCGTGAAACCTATATTACTTAGCTTAAATTTATCCACCATACTATTGTTAATGGCAAATATGACGCAATTTTTATGTGGAATTCCCGTTCTTGTGTGATAGGCTTGGTGAGAAGCAGGTATCAATAAAGACGTGATAATTTATTCGTTATATAAGCATGAGTTCTGTCTTTCATTAACCATTTAACATTGTTATAACTAAACAATGTATAAAACACTACACAATTATTACTAGCATTGGTGATTTACAAATGATTTGATCTTGGGTGAATATATTTCCGTCCTCCTACTCCGAAACTTGTTTTTCTAACGCAAAAATTTATAATTTTATGAATTAGTAAAATATTCTAAATTCGAGACTTTACAAAATTCGGCATTAAAAGATATTTAATTTCAAATGAATCTTAAAGTATTAAATATGTATATATGTAATGTGTTGCTTAGCCTATTGAACAGAAATACCTAGGGAAACCTTGTCGTCGGGTCAGCATCAAACTCAGATTTCCGGTCAGAAGTTTCGGGATGCACGTGTTTGCCATATAAAGTTTAGAATTATGTACCAGGTCACCAATATAATTAATTTTTAAGGAGTACATATACGCCTTCGATGGACCCCCTTTGCTGGTCTCTTACCTGTGTGTGTACAGTAGTTTTATACAGGTTTTCAAATTGAACAATATAAATTAAATTGTGAGAATATTCCGTGAGAAAAGTACACAAAGATACGATAGCACAAGGTACATCCTACTAACTGGCTTCCTCTTCATCAATTCAATGGCTTTTCCACATTCCACCGACAATAACATAAGGAATACACGGCTATATCATATAAATATAAAAATATTTTACAGTGTTATAGTTAGGAATTAGTTTTGGATTCAATTCTTGAGATGGAAAACCTGTAATTATGAATGTGCTGCTAATTCGCTAGGTTTCTGTCTTACTTATTAGTCTGAATTCCCATTCTCAAATTCCCAAGTGTAGTCCGACGAGGTAAAACTTGATATTATATAACTTTCGTTATTTGACTGGAATCTGCTTAGAAATCGAATATAGATTTTAGTTTTTGTTTGGGAAAACAAGGGCCACTAACGAGTCATCATGTCGGAAATTCAACAACTCACGAATGAAGAGGTAGGGTTTCTGATACAATACTTTAATCTCTTTAGAGTTTACAACTTAAAATTTTGATTTTAATAATTAACAGGTCGTTGCGAGGGCCAGAAAAGCCTTTGCATCCGGTCGAACGAAATCGTTGAAGTTTCGAAGGGAACAATTGGAAAATATGGCTAGGATGCTGGAAGAATGTTGTGATGAATTTGTAGACGCTGTCATGAAAGATTTGAGAAAATCAAAACACGATGGTGAATAATTTAAATTGTACAATATTCCTATAGAATCCCGATTAGTAAGGTATTTGGCACACGTATCAAGCACGTTCAGGAGAATGCGTATGGTTTTTCTAACCTAGCCCTAGCATTGTGATATATACCAACTCAGCTTAGGTTAGGAAAAACGTACTTTTACTGTGTGTTTAACTTATTCAATATTTGTTGTACCATTCCAGCCATGCTGTACGAAATGGACATACTCAAAAGTGAAGTTCGAACAATGCTTAAGAATTTGGATACTTTTTCCGCAAAGGAGTATTTACCGTACAACGTAGTCCTTTTCTTGGATCGAGCTTATATTGAGCGAGAGCCACTTGGCGTGGTCACCATTTTGGGACCTTGGAACTATCCAGTACTTCTTAGCTGTAGACCAATGATTGGGTGAGGAAAGTATTCAACTACAGATGGGAAAATTTAAATCATTTTTTCTGTGTGCATGTACATATGTACAGCTGAACTTTATATGAAATATACTCTTAGGGCATTGGCAGCTGGGAATGTCGTAATTCTGAAACCCAGTGAATGTGCACCGTACTCAGCAGAAATTATATTTAAGAAATTCGCTAAATATTTGGATCCGGTAAGAACAGAGAACTTCATATAACTTTCATGATCAAATAAGCGTTGTTGGATATGGATCCTGAGATTATTGAAATATATTTTATAGGAGTGCTATCAAGTTGTACTAGGAGACGTTGAACGCAGCAAGGATTTGTTAAACTACAAGTTCGACCACATTTTCTTTACTGGTTCAACAGAGGTCGGAAGGAGCATTTATATCAGCGCGGCGCGACATCTTACACCTGTTACGTTGGAGCTCGGTGGAAAGAGGTAAGTAATATAATTAGGTTTGTCTTAATTGTACGAAATTGTCTCCTTTTACTCGGCTGGCATTGTTCAAAATAGGCCTTTTACTAATTAAAAAATTTTAAACTTAACTTAACCAGCCCTGCTTACATTGACGATACGGCTGACCTATACAAATCGGCCAAGCGAATTCTTTGGGGAAAGTTCTTGAACCATGGTCAGACTTGTATCGCACCTGACTATGTTCTTTGTAGCAAGAATACTGAAAAGGTATTCGTTGAAACGGCCAAAGAAGTGTTTCAGGAATGGTTCGGAAAGATCTGGCAAGAAAATCCAGATATTCCAAGAATTATTAATAAACGGAATTTTCTCCGTGTCAAGAATCTGCTCGACTCGACGAAAGGTAAATATTTACTTACTGAAACCAAATAACTGGTAAATAAAGGATTTATTTCAATTACAATACAGGTACTATTTCAATTGGCGGAAAGACAGACGAACTCGATTTATGGATTGAACCCACGCTTGTTGGTAAGTCCATGCCTAGGTATTCAGCTTTAACTCTTCAACTAACAGCAATTGTTTAATACGGGAATTAAATATGATGCTATTTTAGTTGACTTGGACCCAGAGGATATTCTCCTGAAAGATGAAGTTTTTGGACCAATCTTGCCTATTATTTCTGTGAAGAATGTGGATGAAGCGATTGCAATAATTTCTAAAGGGTATGCTGCTCAATGAATACTGACAAGCAATGTTTTCGTGTACACTTAAATTAAAAGAGAAAATGAATTTGCGTGTTTTTTAGTCCAAAGCCCTTAGCTCTCTACACATTTGCGAAGGATTCTCAAGTTAATGAAAAACTCATGAGCAATATTTCGAGCGGAGGTTGTACAATTAATGACGTTTTGTATCACACTGCTTGTAAGCTTATAATATTTTAATATGAAATTATTTATATCTTTTAGTCGGATTTTAACTGGGGTTAATTCGAATCTTTAATTTTGAAACAGGGCAAGGACTTCCATTTGGTAAGAACCTCACATTTGCCACTTGACAATGGAATCCCTTATCGTATATCGCTGACGCTAACATTGTGTTAAGTTATATTGAATTGCATTCATGGGATATTCGTATTTTTATTTGGAAAGCTAACTGCTTCAATGTGCTGTTATTAGAAGCACTAGCACGACACTTTTAATGGGTTTACATCGACTTTTTAATACACTTCTTAGCTGGCTTAGTTGCATTCCTAATAATTTATTTATTTTAATAAGGCTATCTGCTTTCTTCTGCTGCTATTTCAAGCCCCAAAATGATTTGCTGATGGCTTAATATAGACCTCTAAGACACTGTCTGACACGGGTACCTAAGATGTAGATTTTTAAAAGAATCTGGTAATGTGTGCATCACAATTTGTTTGGAATATTATGAGCAAAAAAGTATATGTAGTGCACAAACCAGGTAAAACTGATTCCATTAATGAACATGATATGGAAGACAAAACTAATGTGGATTTGTTTGTCCAGATTGAAATATTTTATTTGTATTTAATTTTGTTCACATAATTTTTAATCAGGCGGCGTTGGTGAATCGGGGATAGGCAGCTACTACGGAAAAGCCTCCTTCGACACGTTTTCTCATAAGAAGTCCGTGCTGAATCGAGGGTTCTCCTGGATGACGGAAAGAATGACCAGACCGCGCTACCCGCCCCTCACTGAGAAGAAAGTCGGGAATTTTCGATTATTCGGCCATGTCTTTCCGCTATTCAATATTTCATTTACTTCCGTTTTGGCTTTCATTGGAGCTTTGATTGTGTACGAGAACACGGACGGGTGGTTGGCCGCCTTGGCTGGAACCTTAATTGCCTATCTGTGTTCACGGGATACTGTGACAGCAATTGTTGGTCTCATAGTTTTAATTTACCAGTACTCTGGGACAGTGCTGACATATATCCTCTTCGGGATTCTAAGCTACGTGTTCCTCATTTACTTACAGTAACATTAGTAATTTAAGATTCTTTGAAAGTCTATTCAGTTATATTGACTTTAAATTGGCGAAAAAAAAGAAGCGGAAATAAACTATGGTGACTAACCTGCCTTATGGCACCTTGGCACCTGAAGGTTACCTGGGAATGTCATATTGACTAGAGTTCGGCATTATTGGGCCGTTTGGATAAGTTCATGCTTCAAATGTGCTTTTATTTAGAGCATCACGATTAGTTTTAAAATACTTTAAATTAAGTGTTGGGTATTTTCGTGACTTAATACTACCTTTCTAAGAACTGGATAATTTTTAAAACATTATCTGCTGCTATGTGCTTCTATTCTGGGCTCCAATACGACATTCGAGTGGGTTGAAATAGGCTTTAGAGTCATTCACTGGATCCGGGTTTGCATTATGGAGAATTTATTGACCTTTACAACATTATTAGCTTTCATATGCTTCTATTCGGAGAATCAATATGACTTATAGAGCAGAGGTCTTATGGGAAGAGCAATGCCGTCCGTCTTCCGTCTCCTTTTAAATAATTCCCGGTACCCAAGGCAGCAAAATCCCTGCGCGATGAAAATGTTATGAAGCAAAAATTTTGTTTTAAAAAATAATCGAAACCTCAAATGAAGCAAATGCAAGGCGGGTCAAGTCCTGCTGTTCTTTTCTGGATATCCAGAAAAGAACAGCAGGACTTGACCCGCCTTGAGCAAATGTCATATTTAATCAAGCAATGAATGCAGTCTAGTTGAACCTATTGGAAAGTACTCTAGGTGATTCAAAAAGAAACAGATTAAATTTAATTTTCTTAAACATCCTATGTAGGTACAATAATAAATTATTTGTGAATAACAATGTTATAAGCCAATTCAAATTGACCGAATTCAACATATCTGAAGGTTGAAGTTTTGAACAAACAACAGCAGTAGAGCAAATCCAGTTAAGTACCTCGTCTATTTTTGAAAAATGGTCTGTTAACTTTTAGATTTGTAAACGCTGTTGACTCTCACTTATCACTCATTTGAAAAGAAGGTTTTGGGTGGAGGCGTTACAGGGTTTTAATTATGGTAAAAGATTTAACTTGGACACACAAAAGATCGGTTTACAATCTTAATCCGCATTCTAAATCTAACTGTGTGCGAATAACTTCAATCGTCGTTCTCGCTTTTTTCTCTCTCAGTCAATATACGGCATATATGTTACGGTTCGGATATCATCTTGGTTCTGTTATAACCAAACCGGTTCGTATATAATATTCTATACTGTTTTTGCCAATTATTTACCATTAATCAAGCTAATTCGAAATTGAAAATTATTGGATCTGAACCGGTGTTCAGTGCTCTATTCAATGGTTTAATTAGTTTTAAGCTCAGAATATGTTTTCCTTCAGAAAATGTCAAAGGACTCTGATCTGTCTTGGAGCGCTTCCAATTAATGGGTAATTTGACAATGCTGTAGCAGGTTAGCAACGTTAACGAGTGCACCATTAGAAAGAGAGCTAAATTCTTGTCCAGATTCCATAATTATTGAATTCCGATTAGCTTGACTAATGGTGCTTAATTTGGGAATAACTGCATGCAATATTATATACGTATCGGTTCGGTTTTAACAGAACCAAGATTATATCCGAACCGTAACATATACATTAATGCGCCAAATATAAAGTGTGCTCGGTGCCCCGCGGCTTGAGTAGTACAGAGCTCGGAGATTTGCCATATGTTGTCAATAAGTGAACGTCGACTTATTAGTATGTATATACCTATTCATTGTCAACTGTGTGATAAGTTATTATTTGTCTGACGCCACGAAAAAGCTGAGAACAGTAAACTGACAAACATCCAGCGAGTGAAACTTAATAAGGTGAAAGTCGAGAATATATTTAAATTTTTCGCTTCAACCCGACTAATCCTGATATGCAAGGTAGGAAGTCTTGAAGAGGGGAATTTTCCTTTAAAAATGGTACAACAGCCCAGTTTTACAACATAATAAAATCAAACGGATGGAAACTGTTCGACGTGTTTTTAGGGCTTAAAACCAGAGTACAACATGGTTTTAATGACTTAACAAGTAAAACCGATATTATGATGAAGTTAGGATTCCTTGTCTTGGTTGTTCCGTTACTCGTTGTCTACAGCTGCAATGGCCATGAGACCCTAAATCTAGAGAAATGGCTAGCCGATTTCTGGAATTGTCATGTCGCAATAAAAATAATCGGAATTAGGACTATAGATTCAGGAGGAATGGATTATCCGGTTTGGCTGATCGGGTCAAACTCATTACATATTAACTATGAGAACAGATCAACCACTACTTTAGTATACCAAAAGCTGCAATCAAGAATGTGCACGGTAGATGTGGCGGTTGTGGCAAAGATAATGATGAAGCTCCCAGAACTTACAACTAATTCGAGGGAGCCGAATTCTTATGTTCCAAAGGCAGTAAAGTGGCATCGCCATAACTACAACTATTTGAATTTGTGTGGAATTTCCAATTGTTTCACAGACTCGTTCTTATTCGGTATTCTTATTATTTCATCACAGGCAACAGAGAGCTTGCTGCGCTACTTCACACTTGATCCAATGCATACCAATGCTCAGTATTTCATTTTTCAACATAGGACAACTGAACCTAATATGAAATCTCAGCTAGCTACAGTATTATATCAGTTTACCAACGAACACCAAAGGGTTATGTGGGATTTTAATGAACATTTCATTCCTGTAAAACTCTCTTCAACTCGCACTATTCGGCAGAGCATGGAAAAAGCAACGCACAATTTGTACAATTGTGGTCGGTATGTAATTAGTGAACTACTTGCGGAGTATGTGTCACGGTATATGCCGGCACTTGGATTTGACCCCAATTATCACAACATCATGCTTGTGTCACATCCAGCATATAAATACATTCGTTCAATGACAATGAGAGACTACTATTTTAAATATCGAGACCAAACATCCTTTATCAATTTGAACCAAGCAATTCTCTTTGAACAGATTCCGTCAAATATTTCAAAGTTATTACCGTTCAACAAAGCATTTCAAGGGACACAGTCTTGGTTAGTTAAAACTGGGAAAGTCCGGAGTATTTTCTATGAATCTGCAGGATTATCATATTTGGGGTCATATTCCATGTATCCGACATTTATTGATCATTTCAATTTTTTGACCTGTCACGGGCTCCGCAAGAAAGCAACGATAGAATACTTCTTACTACCGCTTGATATATATGTTTGGTTACTGACAGGGTTAACTTGGATTGGGGTTACTCTAGCATTGATGCAAACTGGTTTGAACCACGGTATACTTTACTCAAATATGTATTTTTTTAGTATTTCATTACTCCTGGAAAATGGTTTCCAGAAGATCATCTCAAAATTTGAGAAATTATACCGATTATTATTCCTGATACTAGCAGTCACTTCTTTAATAGTTGGTAACCACTACAAGGCAGTTGTTACGATGGATCTCACTTCCCCAATACCCGTGGAAATACCTGTGAAATATTTCCACGAATTAACAAACTGGTCAATTATCATTATACCGTTATTAACGTTCCTCTCTGAATCCAAAACTCCAAGTGAGGCATATTATAAGTATAAAA
The DNA here is from genome assembly GCA_034694925.1 of Ceratophysella denticulata. NCBI lineage: Eukaryota > Metazoa > Arthropoda > Collembola > Poduromorpha > Hypogastruridae > Ceratophysella > Ceratophysella denticulata. The sequence goes on from JAQFYT010000473.1 coordinate 20,032, forward strand.
TGATAACTCTAAGTAATTCACTTGTGGGAAAAGGTATCAGATACAACGAAACCGGAAACAGGGAATCAGGATATAATTCTTTATATGACTTGTTCATAAGATCATCGTTAGGTGCAGAACTCACGAAAAACTTTTCCGATCAAAGCAATGCTATTGAAATCAAAGTCTGGCGAGAACTAAAGAAAAATACATTATTATTTCCTTCATTGCTAGAAGCGCTAAATCATATTTCACAATGTGATACCACGGCATTTGCTGGAACGACAGAAGAATTGATATATTTCCAAAAAACTAATCACATGCAGAAACAGGTTACACTGTTAGGAACGGGGAAGGATCAGTTCTATCCGGTAACATATTATTGGACATTTCCCAGAACCACCGGTGAATTCATTCAAAAACGGATGGCGCTGTTGCTGAACTCAGGAATCTACTTTTTGTGGGAACGCATATTTTATTCCAAAACCCGAGATCAAGTGGATCCTGCACTGAAAACAACTGTTGAAGAAAAGCAGAAACTGGAATCAAATCTAGGTCCATTCTTTTTTATTTACATAGGTTGTAATTTATTGGCAGTGCTAACTTTCACATGGGAAATACTAATTCGGTTAATCTACTATTTATTTATTCGGTTACGCCAACGTTGTTTTGCCCACGAGTTTGTAATAAATTGCTATTAAATAATCGTTAGCTTTAAAACGCTGTTAAACTTTTTTGTATACAGCCATTAACACATTGACCGTCTCTCACCTACGGGTGGCTATTAGTGGGTTGAGTAGTTGTACTAAAGTTACAAGCTTGCCTTCTTCTATGCCTGAGAGGAAATAAAGACCCAATACACCAACAGAGTATATATGGTGTAGAGGGCCGTCTGTGATCGGGAGACCAGCTGGGCAATCCTAAGTTGCATTGATCATTCGACGTAAAACAGGCATTTTCAAATTTTTTTCAAATATAAATGTAATAGGTAGTTGAACCGCTGTCCATGTGTTCACATTCAAACACATTTCGTATCCATAAACAGCGGTTTGTTCATTCACATGGGCAGTGAAATGTAAGAAGCACATTTGGGTATTTATATTTGAATTGGAACAAATGTATTTGTACCAACTCAAGTTGGATCAGATATATCTATGCTGACACAAATATATCTGTGCTGGTACAGATGTATTTGCACTGGAACAAATACATCTGTACCATAAATTCAAATATGGTTAAAATTGTTTTGGCAACTAGAAAGACTAAAATGCCAATGACGCTGAAAAGGGATTCAATTAGGATAAGTAAGGTTAGGTTCAAATAAATTGGTTAAAAAATTAACAAACTAACTTGGTGTTCCAAAGTTATAATATTAGATTCAGTTAGGTTGCGTTAAATACTTCATTGCCACTTTGGCTTTTATATTGCCATTTCAGGTATTTCATTGCCAAATCAGTTATTCCATTGCCGCTGTAAATGACACCCAATTCAAATATACCATAACATTCTATACTTATAGAATTATTGTACTTTGGTTGTATGTATGTATGTATGTTTGAGCATCTACTCCTCCTAAACGAAACCACGGGCTAATTGATGCGTAAAAATTTAGCTTATTTATTGTAGTTTTTCCCACGGTGGTTAATTTTGACCTTTGACCTCGAGAAACGTGACCTCGCGGGTTAAGGTTGGGTCATAAATGCTTTATTTTTTTCCTTCATGCTCATTTAGTGTTTCCTGATTTGGCATAGTAAACGGTATCTGTCACTGACCCTTGGTTTGACCCCTGGACCAGTTCAAAGGGTCAAAATGTGACCTTACTTTTTTATTCTATATTCCAGTACCTATGGGTGTAAGATGTTAGGCGCAATGTTTTTTCCCTATATTCGACACTCCTTTGACCCCAAATCGCGGTAAGAAGGTCAAAATATGACTCCCAATTTTTATTCGACATTCGGGTACCTATTGGTGTGGCGCAATGTTATTTTTTTTGAAATATTTGATTCTCCCTTTCACCTTCAATCGGGGTAGAAAGGTCAAAATGTGACCTCCCGTTTTTATTCGATATTCAGGTACCTGTGAGAGTATGATGTAAGGCGCAATAACTCTTGGCCAATATTCGACTATATCTTGGATCCCGAATCAGAGTAAATAAGGGATGAGTATTTTCATTCGCAATAACGATCGTGTAAGTGTTTTCATGTGGAGTTATAACAGGATTAGTATTTATATGCGCAGTACGATCAGGTGAGTGTTTTCATGGGTTACAAAGACACGATGAGTGTTTTTATCCGCAGTAAAGACTGGGTGTTTTTATGCGCAGTAATGACTTGGTGAGTGTTTTTATGCACACTCATGACAAGATGAGTGTATCGAAGCAGTTTGAAACAACCCTCCCGAATCGTATATCGGGTAACAATCTATTACCGACGGCGTTTGGCCTTCAGAAACTTGAATTTGAGCTTTTATTACCTAATAAAAATTACAAAAAGTGCAGAGGCGAAAGGGGGGGGGGGGGTGACGGGCCAATATGTATATCCGCCCTTGTCATTACTGTATTGGGTTGACGACGATCAACGACGACTGATCTGATCGACGTAAAAAGTCATTTTTCATTTTTTTCCCAATCCAGCATTAGTTTGCATTTACTAATGCTCAGGTAATGTGTTGGCGATTACCGACATCATTATTTACATAACATGACTTCCTTGTGAAAATTGATCAATACTTTTTTGTATGCTGTTTTCTCGTCTTCCTGAAATTGAGTTAGTAGCACAAAATAGTTAAATAATACTTAGCGAAATTCAAAAGTAAGTTTGTTAAGTTCGCTCTTTAAGAATCGAGGCAAAATGATGAAAAATCCGTACCGTTCCTGGCAGTGAGTATAAGACGAGTTTCTGCAATGGACGGAGCAAACCTTTCTGGCTCATGTATACAATTGCATCCAAATTCGATTTAAGTCTTGGAAAAATCCGTAATGTCTTGAGATCTGGGAAAAGAGAAATACAACTAATTAGCGTTAAAGTAAACAGAAATCCTGAAATTTTGGATGTATCGGATTTTTAGCGTTATTTGATAGTTTCTTCCATTGGAAACATAAAAAATTATAGGAAAACATTCCATACGAATTACAAAAATAACGTGTATTCAATATTGAATTGTTTTAAAATGATTAACGTGCTTTTCATATTGCTTAGAGACGGGACTGTGTAAATCCCATTTACAGGCACCTCAGTTGTTCCAACATTGGCGGGAAATCCCTGGTATGACCAGATTATATCTCGAAACGACTCAGGAGCTCCCCCTGTGAGCAGATCCCAGCTGCACCACGAAGAATCTGGTTCTTCAAAACGGTAGAAATAATTGGCGTACAGATCCAAATGCTCGAGTCGTGTGAGGTGGGTCAGAATGTATCTGAGCGTTGAGCGAAAAACTTCTGGCAGCCTACTAAATTCGATGTGCAATGTGATCAAATTAGGAAACCATTTTGACCATGAAGGATCCGACAAGGAGTTTCTTTCGTTGCAAAGCAGGTGAAGTTCTTGAACAGAAGGCATTGAACACGATCCAAACAACGCAAATTCCTCTCGGTAGCGCTCCAGACAGAGTTTGCGAAGAGACGGAAACGGATTTCCCACAAACGGCTGAATATGCCACGAGTATGGGATTTCAAACAAATTTACTTGTAAAGGAAACATGAGTTTGAGATTCTTCAGGGCCTGAAGTTCAGGGAACCGAAACGAACCTTGTACCTGATTCTGATATGAGAATATGTCGATGCTGAGATTAATCAGGCTATTCGTCTGCGTCTCCAACCACGTGCATAATCTTCGTATCGTTCCCATAACTTGTTCCTTCTTCAATATGAACGCAGGAATAGTTAGGTCCGAGAAGGTTAAATTCATGTCCATGACTTCACCGAAAGACGAACTGCAGCATTGATCTGCCTCTAAAGAAAAATTCGGCAGGTTCTTGGGACGATTTTTGACTACTGAGCGGAGCATTTTGGTGCTCTGACACGGATCCCGTGGCATATGAATTTTTTGGAGCTGCGGGGCTCTGGGGACCAAGAGGTCAACGAGCGGGATAAAATTCATTGTTTCGTGTTCAGGATATCTACTTGAATGTGAGCCTAAGAATCGAAGGGTGTTCAGGTACGGAAAGGCGGACGGAAAGCGATCGACATTTTCCTTGCTGAGAAGTAGTTCATTATAGCTGAAGATCTCAAGGGCAACAAGCTCCGTTGAGTGTGACAGGAGCGCAACAACTTTTGTGGTATATCCAGAATCTTCGGCTTTTAAATATGACCCCATATTTTGAATTGAATAGCGAGTGACATGCGAGCCCACTGTTTTGCCGAAGGATTCCAGCGTTTCTAGGCTGAGAGTTAGCAATACTACGAACGAAGTGAGTGGAAATGGGGTCAGATTTAGAGCGTCACGACTCTTGGTCAAGTCGACCAGAGTTCGGATGCGGTATTCCCTGTGGAGGACGATTTGTTTGTGAACTCTTTGGAGTTTTTTCGTGGCTGAACTCTGGAAATTGTGGTTGACCAGGCGGAGATTCCGGAGATCTGTCTCTGAGCTGACGTATGAGCACATGATTTCTACTATCTGAAAAAAGAAACGTTGATATCGAAAATTAATAGCTGGCCATTTTGTCAACATTTTTACCGGAGTAGACGACTGTGACCAGTGGCGTTACCTTTTGACCTATGCATCACTAGTGATTACATGTCAAACGTACGCTTGTGGTACGGAAAAAGTAATCTGCGTCCGGTAAGGTATGCGTTTCAGGGGGCGGGAGTCCGACTAGACTGTAAATAAGTTACACTGGTCCCTCCATCTAGGTATCGAATTTTTCTTAATTCGTGTTAGGTTTGGTCA
>JAQFYT010000474.1:0-24868 GCA_034694925.1 Ceratophysella denticulata
TCAGGAAAAACCTGTTATCTCTAATCCCACCCACGTTGCCTGTGTTCAGGGCATGGGCGACTTGGGTGGTATTTAGAGAAGAGGTTTTTGCTGACGTGCGCCGGGAGTACGTTATACGTTTAGAGTACTTATAAAGTTCCAACAAAAGTGTTATGTTGTAGGTTAGTAGGTTAAAGCTAGTTAAATAAAAAATAAGCCAGACCTTATTGCTTCGGTTTAATACTTAGAGTGAAAGCGATAAAACATTTAGCAGGAAAAATATGAAGTATGAGGTTAGCAGTTTTGTCTCATTAGCAGTATGCAGCGCAGCAGCAATGGAATATGGAATCGTTTCATGTTAACCCAAGCACTTGACGATTTCTGAGTAACTTCGCTTCTAAAAATTGAATTGAATTTGAATGTGGTATTAGACGAATGCAGCTAGTAGTTGCTGCCACAAAGCCATGAACTCAGACTTTACTTTTACTATTATTTATTATTTTATTATAAATATAAATTATAAATCCCAGAATATACTCCAGCCAGGCAGAGGCAGAGCATTAAGTTCTTATTTAAACTGCACCTTCTACTGGAACACAACTTATGAAAACTCAACGCTAGATACTCCCAGGCAGGCACAGGATGTGGTTATACTCACTCGTTAAGTTACTTGAAATCGCAAAGGAAAACAGCAGTCGGCGCGGTCGGAAGGACTGATACCCAACATGCCTATTTATTATTTAAACCTGCCTAGTACCATGAGAGACCGATAGCAAACTTTGGAATGGAAGATTTCGACATTCATGGCATAATAGAGAAGTAGGTATAATCTGTATTATGTAAACAGCAGGTATGGGACGAGACCAAATACCAATTCAAAAAAATTATGTACCTATAGAATCTGAAAGTTTACAATTATTGTTGCCTGTCTAAAATTCATTCTACAGCATATTCAAAAAGCCAGAATAATTGGAAATCTATACTATTACACAGTAGTAGGTGTAGCTTTTGAAACCAGTGACTGGATTGATTACCTGATGCAATGGTGACGCAGGGTATCCAGGAGCGCCGTAGCCACTAGTCGGTGGAGGAGCTCCGTAGCCACCTGCCGTTGGCTGTGTCGGGTAGGGACTATTTGTTGGTGGATATCCAGGAGACGGTGCACCATAAGATGACGGAGCCGGTGAGACCTGCGGATAGCCGGGAGAGGTACCCGGGTATCCTGGAGAAGCTCCTGGATAGGCCGGACTCGGCTGTTGTTGAGGCGGGTAGCCTGGCGTGGTCTGCGGCGGGTAGCCAGGCGAAGAACTAGCGTAGGGTGAACTCCCAAATGAACTGTCGTAGGATCCGTAAGACGGTTGCGGAGAAGGGTAGCCAGGCGTTGATGTCGGGTACGGTGAAGGGTTTGCCGGTGGATAGCCAGGACTAGCTGAAGGATAGCCTGGTGCAGCACCAGGGTAGCCCGGAGCGGGTGGGTACGGAGACGCACTTCCGGTGTTTTGCGGCCAACCTACGCCCGGCTGTGGTGGGTTTCCGTACGGACTATTCGCATTTGGATTCGGATACATTCTCACTGAAATCAAAAATGATGGAAAACAAATTAGCACGACTCGTTTCGAGCGACTAACTAAGTACAGTTCATTGCACGTTGGCGTCACTGCGTATTTACGAAGAGAGAAAGTTGCATTCTGACTTCTGACTGACGTCAGAATTCCCCATAATGTGAACTCATGGTGCTGCTGGTGGCTTTGTACACGTCTGCTTTTCTTCGTGGCAAGTCACAACCACATGATTAAAGTAAAGTAAGGCAACGAACGATGGAACGGTGAGTGCGTTAATTCCTAGCACAGCAGCCTCGTATGAGTGCAACAATGATGAATGAGTCATTCAATCGACTCTAGACGAGGATGCGGATACGGCATTCAAAGCCAATAGCCAAAGTAGTAAATATTTAACATTGGTTTGGTTTTGGTGTGTATTCTTTTGATTTACACAAAGAGATATATACAATCCTTTATTCAGGCTTCCACATAAGAACATATTTATACAGAGTCAACGGATACATCTGAAGTCTATAGATTAAATATTTCGTTAAGTTTGGTATAATGAGGAATAGTTGATAGCACACAAGTAGCGTTACCGCGCTGTATTGCAAGACTAATACGTTGAACGAGGAAAGAACGGGATCTCGGCTCTCCAGTGGCCGCGTGCAAACGACCGCCGAGGTCTTTCACGAGGGCGAGGGCCTCCTCGCCGAATGAACCCATGGTCTCGACTCCGAAGGGGCAGAATTTGTAGAGGTGAGCGACGCCCTGGTATTTCCTCCGTTTGTTCTGTTCACGGGATTGGGCAGCGGCGCCGGCTGAACGGGAAGTTGCGTCGAGGTGGGAAACAGCCAAGGTGTCAGCACAGGTAGCGTCCCAAAGGAGACACTTTCCTTTAGCCCAGGGGATCAGGGTCAGGCCATCCGGTCTCGTTTTAAGTTGTTCGAAAGTTTTAAGTTGTTCGAGTACTCGTCGGGCTCGACATGTACTATGTGAAATGTTCTTTTAGATGTAAATCATTAAGTTTCTGTAGCTGTGAATTTTGTGCACTTAAAACTTTTGACAATTAATAAATAAATATCCAAAAATCAAATTATTCTACAGTTCGAGACATTCGTTTTCAAGATCAACGAATTATTGTATTGATTTGGCTGCTATTCGGTTCTCAAAACCGATAAAATGATTTTCTTTTAGGGATATACGAGTTTTAAAACTGCAGGGAATGCTTTTTAGTTGTTTTTGGTTGCGGTGAGCGGTGAATACTTGGGCAGTATCGGCAGCATTCAATCAGTGAGCTCCAGCTCCAAGTGCGTAAGTTCGCAGGTCCGCAATCCATGAAGGATTTGTTTCCTCGGCAAGAAGGTGGGAACTGCATTGTGGATTCAAAATATACATATTTTCTTGAACATCGAATCAGGCGTGAATTTCAAATTTGGAAGTGACGACTTTTGACTTTAGGAATGACCACCACGAAGGGTACCTGCTGGTGATTGTGAGCAGCGACCTGTGACCTGGCGTGGCTGGACCATCCTCAATCATCGACTTCAACGGACGAACAGCCAACTCCGATACAACTCTCTTGTTACTTGTACAAAACGCGGCACGTCAACATCAAATGTAAGAAAAGAACTAATCGACAATCGAAATATTTTAATATTAACGTCACATTTCAAATATTCTATTTAAAACTGAAATTGAAGTAATTTCAAATTATTTAAACTTCGACTCACATTCAAATGCTTCTTCTGGTTATATCAGATATGTATTTATCTCATTCCTGCATTTGAAGACTCCAAGAATTAAGAAGCACGCAGAATGTTGTCGCTCACCAAATCAATGCGTATTCTCCGACCTTCTTGCTTCCGGATCCTGGGTGCCAGAAAACTGAGTGGCGTCAAGTCCGACTCTTTTCATGGATTTCAGATTGAGAAATCAGTTTATATATCTCAGTCTGAGGATATTCATACGAATTTAGCCCTGGAGGATTGGTTCTACAGAAACTCCGAGTTTAGTACACATCGAATCCTGCTTCTATGGAAAAACAGGAACGCAGTTGTGATTGGACGTCATCAGAATATTTGGACAGAAGTGGACTTGGATCTAGCCAAGAAGCAAGGTGTAGTTGTTGCAAGACGAAACTCGGGTGGTGGAACTGTCTATCATGACACAGGGAATCTCAACTGTTCCTTCTTCATGCCTCGAGCTCAATATAATCGGAAGTACAATTTAAATATCATTCAACGTGCCTTGCAGAGAAACGGGGTCAATGTAGGGATCAATTGCAAGGAAGATCTCACTCTCAACGGAGCCAAGGTACACAATTGAAAGTCGATACAATAACCGTTTTGCAATAAGTATTACGAATAATAATTTCAAATTCAATCTATGTAATATTTTGTTAGATTTCTGGAACGGCCTCAAAGTTAGGAAAGAATTCATACCATCATTGCACTCTTCTAGTGGACTCAGATCTTACGAGTCTCACGGCACTCCTCAACCCAAATACTGTAAGAACTGTGCTTAGTTGAATTTATTTATTTGTTAAAAATTAGCTACAATGTGCTAAATATTTTGACGGTAGGAAGGTTTTGTGTCTAAAGCAACCAAGAGCGTGAAGTCTCCAGTACAAAATCTCAAGGTTTCCAATCCAGCCATCACGGTTGACAATGTTCTTTCCGCAATTGGCCATGAGTTCCTTCGCACGGACGGAAATGGGAATGACGGGGGCGAGGAGTTGGCACAACGACAACGCGGCTTCAAATACGTGAATCCTACAGAATTCTGGTATCCCGGTTTGGATTCCCTTCGTTCTGAATTCAAAAGCTGGGATTGGACCATTGGAAAAACTCCGGAATTCACTGTCAAGAAATCCTTTGTCATTCCACCATTCGATTCCAATTTTCGACTTGAAGTGGAGCTCCGGGTTCTCAAGGGTCTCGTCGAATCAGCTCAAGTAACTCAAGTGCCTTTAGGAATGAATGAACTGAGAGATCAAGAATTGTCCGCCTACCTGGCCTCGTGTCATGGACAAGCCTTTAACATGGATATATTTCGTAACCTGGAGTCTGTTCTACTCGGACGGGAAGTCCTGGTGAGTTCTGTCGTTTCTTTACCAAATCCGGTCCTTAGTTCAACCCCGAAAAATTCTGATGGGAAGATCGAGGAGCAGAACTTTAGACAAACGTGTATCATTTAAGATTTTCGATATTTTCGATTTTGTGACCGGTTCTTCGCCCGTGTAACCATCATATTTTGAGACTGCTACTCTACTCAACAGTGATTTGCTAAACTACTTAATTCAAATTCAAATGAACTATGTGATTCAAACTGTCAATCTTATTTACATTTTAAATCTATACCTTCCTTCCGGTGTTCGACTGTGACCCAGTGATTTCATTGTCGTACAAACTCCATGAATTTGATATTATGGAATTATAATTAATTGACGTTATTAGCCATATTTATCGAAATATGTAGTTTTACTAGGTCGGTAAAGATGCCTACAGTGGCGATTTCATAAATTACGTCTTCCGCTGTTATAAACCGAAATGAAAATAAATGTGAGTTTTGCTATTATGCAAAATTGGTTGTGTGGCGCGTTGACCATGTATTGTGTTACTTACAAGGTATAAGTTTAGCGAATGGTGTTTTGTATATGCACCTGCAGCAGAGAGCTAAATATATTTATGAGCTTGATAATGATGAAATATGTAGTTCGCAGGATTAGGTTTAGAAGCCAGAATGGGAGTTTCACACGCATTTTAACAAGCAATTTGAGAAAATGAATTTTAGGCGGGGTTCTGCTCTAGCATAGCTTGCCTGGAAGCTTGTCAGTTCCGTTTTCCGTTTCTTTTCTGGTATCCAAACTGTTTTGAGTTTATTTGTAGAGTCGCAACGTTAGTACCTTATTTCTGATTACGAAATCCAAGCCATAATTTACGTTTTACCCTAATAATCGTATACAGGTTGTCTGGTCTCTATTACGTAACTAAAAAGTGTTGAAGACTAGAGGTATAAATTAAGCAATATTTCTCAGACTCGGTGGGAATGATGGAGATGGAGGGTTCGACTGGGCGTCTTCGCATGGCTCGAATAGCGGTTGTTATTGGAGGTGGGCATGGGCGGGTTATTACTGGGGTTGAGATGACTGAGGTTATGACGAGATCGGTGGAGAACAGGCGGAGAAGCACAACTCCCAGCCATTTCCTGTTGCAACCTTCGCAGAGCCCAGCAGTCGTATGTCTGGAAAACAAAATGGGAAATAGAAATTAGCTTTTAATTCCATTATATTCGAATTAGTGCGGTTTGGTTTGGTGGTCTGTAGTCATAAATGTCATAATGTTATGTTCCAGAACCCAGAACCCGGTGATATTTGTGTACCTTTCTACGAAGTGGGTCACTCTGTGGTGTTTCCTCGAGTAAATTCCTTGGCCGTGCCCTGGGCCGTAGCTCTTCTGCGCCACGACTCTCGGCCAATTCCCTGAGCAAAATTTCCGCTTCCCAAAGCAGTCTCTGGTATTTGAGGTCCGCTTCTCGTTCCAGGAGCTTTGTTTCAGCCTCCGTGAGGTGGGTTCCCCATTGCATGGGGAAGCTTTCGTGGCGTGGGGGTGGGGCGGGTCGCCAGGACTCACTGCTCTGCTCCGAAGTGTCCCCAAAGGAAAGGTCCCACTCGTAGTCCCCGCCCTCTCCGTCCCCCTCGTCACTCCCCTCCGTCCCCTCCACCCTTTCGTAGATCGGCGTTCTCTCCGCTGGCGGTGGGATTGGAAGTGGAACATGGGAGCGTTTGAACTCTCGCTCACGGCTACTCCAGGTCGAGCCAGAGCCCAGAACGAGCGGAGAGGCGTAGTAGTGTCCGTTCTCCCGCCCACCCATCCGCTTGGGGTTGTTGAGCAGCGGAGAGTTCTGATTGGAGGACGGGATGTACTGGTAGCGTGGGTTCCGGAGCATGGGCAGCGGAGAGGGGGAGGGGTGACTCATTCTGGGTGGGGGGAGTGGGACGCGGTGGGCGGGAAGTGGGTGTTGGATTCGGGCGAGTGGTGAGTCCGGGGCGACGCGATGTCCGCCAGTGACCACCATTCGATGGATCGGTGAGTAGTTGTTGAAGCTGGGTGAGCTGAGATGGGCGGGGACGATCCTGGACGTTTCGATGGGGCAGGGCGGTGGGTGATGCTTGGGTGAAAGGTGGGAGGGTGGTGGGAGGCGGACAGGGACTGGGGTCACAATGGGCTGGAACCGGACAGAAGCTGGTGAGTTTGTGGCCGGCGTGCCTTGGAAAAGGTAGGGTGATTGTCGAAGTGCTGTCGGCGTCCATTTCTCTCTCAGGTCAGCCTGAATCGGCGTCGGGGTACAATAAGGGGACGGGGTTGTGTGTGGGAGCCGGATAATGTCACTCTTGACGCCTTTAGGAATTGTGGTCGTGCCCATGACCTCGGTTCGTCTCCGGAAAGAATTGGGAGTCGGCGTGAGCCAGTACCCACCACCAAACGTGGTTCGAATCGGTTTTCCGTTGACCCGTGAATATTCCGGTAATTGTCTTTCTCTATCAGCCGAGGCGGATTTTCGACGGAAGAATTTACGGATGAACCCAAGCGGGCCTTTTCCGATTTTCTGGCTTTTGGGGAGTGGGACATGAAGCTGTGCCTCGAGGCAGCGCGGCGCTGTGCAGGAGGGTAGCGGAAAGACGTGGTTGCATTGATTGAGGAGCTGGAGGGTTTCATAGGCTCGGGGCATTTCCAGAACAGTTGTGGTGGGGAGTGTGGTGGGAGGGTTCATGTTCTCGAGGGTTATTGGTGGGATGAAGAGCTGGGGGGATGGCGGGGTGGGGGTGAGCAAGTCCTCATCCACGTCTTCATCCGTCGGAGCCCAGTCACTCAAAATGTCCGTTTCCTTGAGGCTGTTGTTCACGTCGGAGGACGTGGATCGATTCGGTGGTTCTTCCGAAATGGTGGAATGAAGCCCAATGTCAGCTGAGAGGAGGGAGAGACGGTGGTTGGACAAGTCGCTGGAGTTCCGGTGAGTCAATGACCCTTGACCCGAGTCACTCCATGTCGACGTGGAATTCCTCCGAGTGCTGGGGCTCGGGAGTTTCATGGCCAGCGACGGCGGACCAATCCATGCCGTATTTCTGTTCCGACTTGGAACCCGGCAGGGAGAGTCCTTCCGCATTTTGAGCCCTTGAACCTGCCCCTTGGGGGTGGACAAGAGACTCGTTTTGGACAGGGACGGTTTGTGGAAGGAGAGCGGGTAGTTGCTGCTCTGTGGTGAACACCCATCCGTGGAGTAGCCTGTGTCAGGTGAAGACAGGTTTTGAATGAAGGACGCACTGGCTGAAGGGCCGAGCAAGATGCTCGTGTCCGTGGATGAAGAGCTAGGGAGACCCTTCATCCCTGAATCTTCCTGGCGTCCATTTCTGTGGCCAGGACGGACACGGGCCAGACGAGACTCCATCCAGGATTTCCACTTCGTTCCGAACATTCTCTTCTTTTTACTACAGCCTCAGAGCCTGCAAGTATCAAACAGACTTGGATTTTAGCAAAATTGCTTATAGGGTTGATATACGCTTTCATCTTACAGAAACTTAAATAAACTTAAGATTAGGTTTTCCCCTGGGCCACTCAAAGATGTTTGCATATTTCGATTTTAGAACCATTGTGGCCAGGCTTTTCAATAGATAGAAACCTAGAGCTCTACTAAGGCAGAACTTGTATTTTGTTTGTAGAGTGAATGAAAGGGGAGTTTGTGGAGCACATTGAGGAAATAATTCCACCACCGAGTGGTTGGAATGTGCACGAGGAGGGGGAGAAAGTGGATTGTATTGATTCCATTAAAAAACCGCTCCGTCCTCCCTTTCTACTTTCCTATTTCCTGAAGTACAGTCTGCATCGGAATGGACTGAATACTATGAATCCGAGGGGGTAGGACGTGCGAGAGACGCGGACGATGCTCCCCGTGCGTACCTAAGTCTAATGTAATCATAGTCCTTGTTTCAAGTCCCAACTCATTACGAGCATTTCACCCCAGTCAAGTCCGCTTTCATCAAAAATCGAATCTCTGAGCACTGAGCAGCCAAAGACGAGCATAGAAGTGGTTTGTAATGTAATGTAACCCTAACCCTAGAATCCAAAACTTAATCGGAAGGGTTGAAAGTTGAAACTAGACATTCTACAATCTAATGCTAACGCAGAATGACAACCGCATTCCGCTCTAAAATGCAGGAGACGCTACCACAGCAGGCACAGAAACCGGGAGATCCGAGATGCCCAGTTCTTAGACACCCGAATAGCTTCAATAGAAAGAATAAGCCTTTGTTCATTGCTAATTCCAATTTCCAATTCTTAGTTGAATTGAAAGTTCAGATTTCTTGATTTCTTTGAAAGAAACGACGACAGCTTTCGCGAAGCTAGAATCGCAGAGAAAAGTCGTATTCAATTATTTCAATTCAAGTTAAGCTTATCATGTAACACATGATTGACTTGAGTTCAGTCTTTCAGAAAGCTTTTCAATCCAGTTGTGCAAAATTACATCTCATTTATAGAACCACAGAGAGAAATATTTCCAAGGCGGCACAGCTGAAGTCCTAAATCGCCTAAAAAACTAAATAAGTAACCAAAACTTAAACTCTTTAGTTAAGATTTAAGCACTGAAGTGGTTCTAGGCGATTTTTAGGGTTTGGCCCTTCAGTTATTTGGTTATTAGGCTTTACCTGTGCAGTTCGTTACCTGTTCAGATCGTTGGCTGTTCTGATGCTGGATCTTTTTATGCATTGGCTGTGTTAAGTTAAAAGCAATATTGATCGATATTGGCCATTACAGGCCATGCCCGTCAACCGTACTTACAATATAACCTGTGATTCCGAAACCGCAAAGTGCGTTTAATGTCATATGTACGTCCACGTCCACGCCATGGTCAATCTTATCGTTTTAGTTGCATGGCTTGTGGCAATTCCATTTTTTGTATCTCAGACTCGCGTCGGGAATGGATCTGCGGTTGCGGAGACTAATAGGAACTGATTGGGTTTGGAGTGGAAAAGTGTTATTTGTTCCATTTGTCTGTGTTGATGGAGTCGTAGACTGGTAGACTGGCTGGTAAGAAGGTGAGTGAGGTTCCTTGTGCGGACAGAGGTCCCGTTTGACCAGAAGGGAAATGGAAACAAAGGATCTGGAGAAAGTAATTGGATTGGAGACAGTGGAAAGTGTAGTATAGTATTATTCTACTATCTATAAGCTATAGTGTGGAGTGAAGTAAGAGCGGGGTGTGTTTGTGGTCCTTGATTTGTGATCTCCTTCATTCAGCGTGAAGTAAATGAAAGTCCGCTTTCTCTCCAGCCTATCTCGGATCCGAAGAGATAAAACAAGAAATATCGGAGAGGCTGGACCAGGGGGACCACACCGCACTCATGTCAGCCTCTTGACTTGGAGCTCCGTCTCGGATCCCACTCAGGCACAAAATAATTATTATTGTCCCTTTGTCAACCCGAGGAAATAAAATACATCTCCCATCTTTACTCTCACTCACACACAGCTTCCGCTTCAAGGCAGGCCAGGGTTGGAAACAGCAACCAACTTTCACCCTCGCTTTCACCAAGCATTGGTGGCTGGTAAACAAGGCCTAATATTAAACTGTCTATGTACCTGTACCGGAAGCAATTTGAGACGAACTTGCTAAACAGGAATTTTCTATTTCCTTGCAGTACCGAATAATTTTAAGGCTAGCCAGACAGATACGAATGATAATCGAACAACCCTGCACCAGAACCATATAATCTAGAAATAGATCCGCTTTTCTTTTCTCTGCTATGTCCTATGTCCACATTTTATATTGCTGCTGAGGGAGGGTATCAAGATCAGGAAAACTCCTTGTGACAAAACCTTTGGACGAACCACTGAGGATCTTTAATCACATTTAATCCTAATTCCTCTCCGTCAAGTCGCTTTATCTTGATCTCCAAAAAAGACTCGTTTCTAGAAAGCTTTAGGTATTACCCGGTAGCATAGCAAAGAGTAGACCTACCACCGCACCGGTCCCAGTTTATATGTGAAAATTGAGGTTAAGTTGAGACCCCCAGAACATTAATTTACAGTCTGGTGTCTGGTTTGTTATAATTTGCTACTGAACTACGGAAGGTACTTCGGTGGTATGGCATGGCGGCATTATGTTCCTACCTACATTTTTAGTGTCATACACGTTCTCAGGTTATGCCATGCCACGAAGCAGTAGAAAATTTCGCTCTACGCCAAAAACATGTCTAGAAAGTTTTGTTTGTTTAATGGAAGTTTGAGTTCGTTCAGTGTTGGATTGGAATTGCGGTTAGACAGAGAAGATAAATACTTTTGTTTCGAGATAGTTTTTTTTTATTTGAACGCTCACGTTCAGCGCTAGGCTCCAAGTATTAGGCTTTTCCATTTGAAGGTTCTTTTTTAGCGAGTCTTGTTAAGGAGTGTGCCAACTAAGCTCTTTTTCTGCTCAATTTTTGTGCCAACTTCAATTCGAAAGAAAGTTTCCGGTTATTTTTCCAGTACAATGAAAGTAGTACCTAGCCCACCTTGAAGGAAAAAAACAATTCAATTTGGCTCTAATGCATGTCCTGACTCGAAGCCTCCATCCATGTAATCCGCCCTGTGAAGGCACACAAACCTCCCAGAAACCCCGAGCCACCTCCACTCTGCCATTGTCCCATAAAAAGTTTATTTTCTCACTTTCCCAAGCCCTGGAGTGGATTTATGGTGGGACAAAGTCAAGTTTCTCCATATCCGGATTCCAGTGGGGAAAGAGGTGCGGGACTCGAAGATGAGCCCCATTTATACACCCAAGTGTCCACAGAGGCTGGAGGTACTTATGCTCCTGTTCTTCTCCTGCCCTGACACCCCCACCCGGAATCAAATGACTGTCCTCATAAATTACACCTTGTTTTGACTTATGGGCGAACAGGAATTGTTCTTGTCGCCGTGTACTAGCGTTCCCTCGACCCTTCCCCATGAGGACACACCAGGGACACATTCAGGACACTCTCTCAATGACTCCCAACTAGTCGACGAAATACAGACCTACGTTTTTACCATTTATCCCAACCTTATGCAGGGTTATATATACATCTTTTTCTTAAAGTGGAACTGTTATATCCCTTTGATCGCCGTGCGTCTGTCTTGCAGGGGGATTTCCTCGTTTCCGGTTCCGGTTTTCAGCTCACGGGCTCAATTATTAAATTTTACATTCAAATCCTTCTTACTGTCTGTTCTCTGACTGTCAAGCGTTTTGCGTGTCTGTCTGTGTGCGTAAGTATATGTGACAATGCGATTATTTAAACTGACACGTGGATTTTGGTTCTTCTGTGGCAGGATTTGGGTCTGGCATGTCGATTTAAAGCTACAGCTAGCTAACTGAGCGTGTGGGTGTATCCACTTGACGTTCTGTTTCTTATAGAGACAGGGTAGTACAAAATCAGCTTTTCATACATATCTCGATATCGCAGATTTGCGATAATTAGCACATATTAGAACTTAATATGTAAAGCCAAGGCGACAAAATGTTTAGGACCACCCTGTACATGTAGTTAAGTTATGCGGAACCATCTGTATGCAATTATGAAGCTAATTCTGCATAGGTAGGTATGTAATGTATATCCTATTTATATCTCTGGAATTCGGAATCTAGTTATCTTTTAAATTGAAAATTGAGCCAGTACAAGTCCATGAGTGGATAATGTTTCTTGTAATGAGGCATACATCAGGCTGACATGAGATTACTATTTACTATTATGTATACACAATACGAAGCTATTTCGCTAGAGACTTGGAGTTCATCAGCGAAGCCTATGCCATGCCAGTAGATTTGAGTGAGTATATTGGAGTCCCCGCTGTGAATACGGAATGGGTGACTACTGTGACTTGATTGACGGGATTCCATTCCATTTGTGTTGTTCCTCCTGTCGGTCCAGATGTAGTTCTATGATAAAACGCGACTGGAATTCGGATCTGACTATTCAATGTTCAGTTCAACATTGGAGATTGAACATTGCTATTTCTTTCTATTGGAGCCCCGACATTAGAGCTCGTCCCGGGTAATGGATGAGCGGAGTGCGGTGATTGATTGGGTTCCGGTTTTCTTGGCTCTCGTTTACCAGCCACGTCTTAGGAAGGAAAAAAGGAAATGCATTCTTCCAGCTAATCTCTTGACGTGCCTATAACTTTGACTTCTAGAGGAAATCCCAGCGTTTACGCACGTTTGGTCCTTTAAAAAACCCAGAGAGGTACAGGCTAGCTAGTGTCTAGTTATTCGGATCACTAAGTCTGACAAGGACGCCGGTCGACGTGGAAAAACTAAGCTTCTCAACGGTAGCTTGATACCAGAAGACTCGGTTTTTAGCAAAGATCAGCATAGATGATCACTGATCACATAAGACCTTTCTGGTCTAAAATCCGAGACTGATTCCTTCTTTCTCACCAAACACGCAAAGTTCAAGGGAATACAGGATCGTCCCGTCCGGAAATGTTGAGCAGGAGCCAAAACACTTTTGCATCCTACAGTATACTCTTGGCTCAGACTCGGAAAAAGCCTCAAATTGAAAACGAAACCCGGTTTTCAAGGAAAGAAATCAGATCAACAACTTTTTTTTGCCTGAGTTTAGACGAAATTGGAATCTCCTTGCAGGAGAGTGGTAATAGTTTTCTAAACGAGACTAGTTGTACTAGAGTGTAATCAATTCCATGTCGGCGTGTGGCTCATTAGAACCCGCTTTCCAGGCTAAACACGTCCACCCTTAACTTCTCCGCAGAATGTCGACACGGCTCTCGCCCTTCTGCCGACACCATTCCAGAAAATAAAACGGGTGTGGAGAGGGCTAGGAGCTAGGAAGGAAATTGGAATCTACTACTTAATTTCTTTCAAGCCGCCGCTTTCCCAAATCCGCACTGTCAACAGAGACGTTTCAAAACACATTTTTCGACCTATTTTATACCGCGCACTTCAATGCAGAATCGCTTACACGTCCTTCCAGAAAACGATCTCCTCGTTTGGAAAATCGAAAATGTTGTGCTCTGAAAGTAAGCCACAAGGCGTTGTCCTGCCCCCAATTCTGGATAATGTATTCCGCAGTAATCGCTCTGAATCGCCTGGGTAAAACGAGGTTCAGAATACAATGGATTCCCAGGAAACCCTGCGGTTTAGACCGAGCTTTTCCTGTACCCGGAACCCTCAGTCGTTAACGTTAAGCGAAACGATTACCTAATTGTATCGCTCCCTAAACCCTAATCCGTGTGATTGTCACTCAAACTTGTCTGCTGCTCTAGTTTGCCTTAGTATATAGTAATTGTAATGCGACGTTAGACAGGTGGATGAGGATATTCCGCTGGGACCGGGTGTCAGTGTCAGAGCTCCACCGCCCATTCATCCTACTTGAGCCCTCAGTAGTGAAGGTGACAATATTTATTGCATCCTACGGCGAGACGTCAACAGAAGTCTGGGAGATTCAGTGACTTGATTCCAGCAGCCGGGGCTTCACGGTTCAGCCAGTCCAGCAATTGTGGCTTGGGAGCAGAGAGAATATGGTTGTGAATAATTTGTGAGCCCAAATACATTATTCACGCCCTTGCCTAGGGAAGACGACGAAACTTTTCTTTGTCTCTCTCAAGAAATAAATGTTAAACCTCAGCAGTTTCGTCTCGCTCCTCTTCTCTTCCTCATTAGGCATTCAGAGATTCCCTTGGAATGCGGCCCTGTCTGGGAAAAGAAAGCAAAGGTAGCGGCAGTGAAGCGAAGGTGGGAGAAAGCCAGGGTTGGAAAAAGATATTATCCCGAAAGAAAGCGGACCTGAAAGCCAGGTCTACGAGAGTTGGATCTTGAATTAGGTTATTTCATGTCAGGAGGTATTTAAAGTGTTTGTTACTTCCGTAGCCACTTAAAATTAGCCCCATTTTGGACTCTTATTAAATAGTATAGAGTTTTGGAACCATTGTTTTAAGCAAACTGTAGCTCAACTCAGGCAACCCTGTGTAGAATAGAATGATTTCGATTTCATTTCTGACACGAGGACGAGAACCCCTGAAGGAAACTGTAGTATCGATCACCTGGGGGAGCAGTGGGAAAACGGAAGTCATTAAAAAATCGAGGGGAGCAGTGTAGGACGAGCCTGCCAATAAAATGAATCTCGAGAATGAAAGTTGATTTTACCCCCTCTTCGCTCTCTCCAGAAAGAAATAATGCTCAGTCAGAGTCAGAAAAATAGTGAACTCAAACTTCCGCTGTGTAGTTAGAATGGACAATGAAGGCGAGGGATACGGTCCAGTTGGAGGGCGGTCGACCCTTTCTAATCGCCGAAGCCACACAATTCTTGAACGAATAAACAATAATTATGAATGATCGGACATACTCAAATCTGACCTGTGCGACATGCACCGCGTCAGAAACAAATAAATTCCGAATTGTGTTGAATTTATATGTCGCATTATTGGGTGGAAGGTTGAAGGTGGCTAATAGGATGGCATACTCAAGCATCGTAACGAACGTAGAAACCTGCCTTAGGGCACCTTGGACCACCTGGTTACTTTAAACATGCTTTCTGCTGTGCATACTATGTAATTTATTGGAAGGTTTTTGTAAAAAAAATATCATTCTACCCTTTGTGTTTCTGCATAGTTGACTGGATTTAGAAGCTATAATCTATAATATATGCATATATGAAAATTGACACAAGTCCTTACTTCCATTTCCATTCAAAGTAACTGAACTTTGAATATTGAACTTGTTGAACTGCAAAGAGTGCAAACACGATAACCACGAGAGGAAATATGAAACATGCCATAAATCATTCATTAGAATTCATTCTATCAATGAACTCGAATTGTTTCTATGTATGTAAAACCATATGATTAAGTATTATTCCTACTTCTAAATCTTCCGTATTTAGTCCTTGCGTGACCAAGAAGTTGTTTACTTTTCACTTTGCATTTAATCAGCTCATGATGAGTTAGTGAAAACTTAAGATCAGCAAAGTTCAGTTAAGATGAAAGGCGTTTTACTGTGTACTATTTCAAAATCAAACCGCTCAAGTAGCATTTATTTGGAATATTTAAAAGTAAAGCGAGGTGATGGCAAGTATGAGTCAAGAACCGAGGAGAGTACCCAACAGCAAACACAAAATAACCTGTAAGACACCTGACTATAGACATCCTAGATACTATAGACATAATGAAGGTAAGTTTTTTACTGGCTTCTTTTTCCTAGAATTTATACAATAAATAATATATAAATAATATACATAAATTTCGCTACAAAGGTTCAAGCAGAACCTTTTGCCCGTACCTTATTGTTAGGAGGGTTCACATGTCGTGGGCTGGAATTGATTGGAAATTGGAATGATTTTTGAAAAATTAATGTAAATATTTTCTAAGCAGTTCCGTGTGGTCCTGGTACTTCTGATGTGCGGAACAGGTAAGAAATTCGAGAATAGACCCAAGCCAACTTTTCTTTTGTCTGAGGATCCGACACTTCGGCACAATGACATGCCATGGAATTAAACGATGTCGGGCAATAACTAATGAGTTCTTTATGTACACTTTGTTGGTAGGTTTGGTGAAGTCAGATCAGTCGAGTTTTTTTAACGACATTTGTAAACAGGATAGTAGCAAAAGTGGATCTCAAGCTGGACCAATGAGGATCATCAACTATGGAACGAGTAAAACAACTGGCAACCCGATATCCTACTTTAAAACTTCCAATGGAGGAATTTACCAGCTCCCTGAGGCGAGCGAGCAGGGCTGGGCAGATTTAGTCATAAAGTAATTAAAATTACAAATTACTACTTATATTTTATTTTCTTGCGAACTACACATTACTACTGATAGTAGTGCCACCAGTAGTGGCAATGACGAGAAGTAAGCGTAATGAGTTGCATATGTGACGGTTTAATATAACCCTGGCACGGTTATAACCGAACAGGTTCGAATATAATATTTTTGACGGATTCATGGAGAACTGTCGGAATAATCAAGCAAATCTAAAAACGCAAATTATGGCTTCTGGAGCAAAATTGTCCGCTCTTAATCTTAATACTCGTAATCTAATTGCATGTAATTTTCCCAGCCCTTTCAAGAAGGCCCAAGAAGAGGAGCTGAGAAAATTGGCAATCTTAGCGTTCACCACAGGGCTTGAAGTGTATGTCTGTGTGGAGGGAACCAGTCCGAACACAGTCTGGTTAATGGAATTGGTTCAACCACAACAGTAATGAAGCAGCGATACCCACTAAGCCACCACTGAGACACCTGGACAATTACTGTAATTAATTCGTTCATTTTTTAATCGTTTCAATCGATTCAATGTGTCTCATGTGGAAGTTTCAATAAATACTCTCAAAATTTCAACAGAATATCTACGTTAGAGTATTTTAATGCACAACACAATACATAGTTCATACGTATCAACATGGATGTCCTTCTTAGATAATATTAGTTACTTAAATATATGAGCCCGGAAGCAGATACCGCTATCTTTGAAGCCTATCTAAGAATTAGAATCTAAATATCTTTAGTATCGATCACCTGGGGAGCAGAGCAGAGGGAAAACGGAAGTCATTAAAAAATCGAGGAGAGCAGTGAAGAACGAGCCTGCCAATAAAATGAATCTCGAGAGTGAAAGTTGATTTTGCTCTCTCCACGAAGGCTGAAAGGCTCAGAGTCAGAAAAAAATGGTGAAGTTGGGAGAAAATGAAGTGGAATGATGAAAAAAGAACGGTAATTGGGGGATCCAATAAACTTTTTCCCATTCTTTTCTTTGTGTGCTTCATATCTAACCTATAGCATAGCCCAACTACATATAACTGTCTAGACACTTCCCGTCCTACAACCTTAGTACAGCAACAACTCAAGTGGATAGCTATAAGCTATAATGCTTCTACCACCGCTTTTTGATCCAATTTGGTTCACTACCATACACTTGCCTCCGTGTTACAGTACAATGAACGTAACACAAAGTACTACACGTCATGGGTTGGCAAACTGGTCAATTGGGTCTTGCCGATTGGCCCTCGAGGCGTCCGACAAAACATTGATTTGCACTCTAAACTACTTATGTTACTGACCGACTGTTTTAATTAAAAAACCGGTATTTTTCGGCAGAATAACTTGAGCTGAAAGTAGCCAGGATCAGCTAATAAGTTTGACATTCAATCAAAGACACAAAAGCCCGCGGCCCAAATGTTCTGGAATCCTGAAATTCTGTCTGAAGCCCTATCCATGTTATTTATACGGCTCCTGGTTCAGAGTATTTTTATGAGCCTGTCCCAGTCTGCCAATCATTTGCGAATAGAAAGAGAGAGAAGAGGCTAGAGGCTACATTAATTATATTCCCGGGAGTAACTAAGCCCAAGCCTCATAAAACTCCTGAGCCCCAGACCCAAGTAATCCAGTTAAAATGGGACAAAGCGAGGCTTTTTTCCCAGTTCACAATGACAAGGCTTTCCCCGGGGACGGAATTTGCATGGGAGAAACTCTGGACATTTGAACCGGAAATGAAGGCACACACGTCCTCCGTGCCCTTTGAAGTCTCTTTCACTCTTCACCAAGCCTCCAGCTTTCACTCGTGTCAATGAAAATGAACTGGTCGATACTGGCTGAATCGTAGATTTGTATCCTGGTTTTAGTTAGCGATCCCGGAATCGCATACTTTGATATAGCACGAACAAATCATAACGAAACTGCTATGAAGGAAGCAAGTATGCGACCAAAAGATCACAAGCTATATCAGTACCTATACCAACTTCTCCGCAAGGGAACCAATGAGCAAGTTGGAGAATTCAAAATACAAAATATTATTACAACGCCAGCATTTTACAACCAAACCCAAACTATTTCATTTCGTTTCACTTGTCGGCATCCCATTCCCTTTGACTCTGGAAAATGTGTCCTGTACACAGGAACAGGACAGGCAGGAAGCCTCTGATTGGAACATTTTTTGTTACTGTTTGACTCCAGAGGAATACAATGAAAACTGGAGAAAAAAAAGTGAATTTGTTGACGTCTGGAGCAAAGTCACGTTTAGTCCGTCCGTCGACGACGACTACGCCAAATCAAATTTTACAACTTTGTCTTCCGCTCCCCTCATGCTTTTCTATTACTCCATACCGTGTTTCCCTGGCTTGGCTTGATGCACACAGGAGACAGTCACTGCACTCCTTTCCTTTGAACTTTCTTCAGTCTATTCTATTTTTCAGTATTTTTGCTTTGTCAACACATACAAAACTGTACATAGAACTCGGTTTGGATATGAAAAATAAGTTGTCAAACAGGACACGGAACTGACGTGCAGCGTGCAACGCGTCCTCTGATGAATTTTAATATTTTGGAATGAATATGGATTATATTTGGCCTTTGGGCGTTCATGTATAGAATTAAAATATGATATCATTCGATATGGACGAATGATTCTTACCAATTCGTACATTGCATTCAAATTTCACATGGTTTTCTGCTAACAAAAAATGTTTCAGGTTAGAGAAAGTCAATTAAGCTGACCATACTCAACCTCCCG
This sequence comes from Ceratophysella denticulata, assembly GCA_034694925.1. NCBI lineage: Eukaryota > Metazoa > Arthropoda > Collembola > Poduromorpha > Hypogastruridae > Ceratophysella > Ceratophysella denticulata. The sequence continues at coordinate 19,041 of JAQFYT010000474.1, forward strand.
TGGAGCGGAAACAGGAATCATTTCCCTGTAGATGTACCTCGCAGATAATCAAGATTAATGATAGGACTGGGTGTGAACTGAAGGAATTAAAATTGAGCCCAGCTTCCGCAAACTCAGAGCTATTTCACTGTTTGTCATGATGGATTGCATTTGCAGGCAGAGAATCAACTTCATCCCTGTTGTTCCGTCCGGAGGAGATGCGGCCTTCGACGTTGTCTATCTCTGCTGCTGTGGAAGGCAACGGCAGCTCCAGGCTTTATTCTATGATTCAAGACGGAACTGCTCACATTTCCAAAAGCAAAATTGGAAACGCTCGGGACACGGGCTTGAGCCCATATAACCCAGAATGAGTGACGACTAAATCTCCAAATCCGCTTCACCTCACAAACCAAAACTAAGCCATGACGAACTGAAATCCAAAATCCTTGGTGCCAAAAGCCTTTTCTCCTCTAACAACCCAAACCTAACCACTGATTTTGACAATGCCAATAGAATAAAACGTATATTTCCCTGGCATGCTAATTAATTGGGTGCCATTTATCTGTCCAATATTGAAATAGCTCTGGTGTGGATGTGATGGCATGCAAATTATGATTTCTTTGTGATTCCCATGAACAAGTATGCGAAATTTAATTAAAGTAGAATTCAGGGCAGAAGTGTAAATATGCTTTATACAGAGGTACATGTTGAGCTTTGCCAAAGAGGCAGGCGACATTAATCCACCCAAATTCCACACTCAGCTCCCATCATCCCAAATATGCTAAATCCAGCATTAAAATGAATGACAGAGCCTTCCTTCTACTTTGAATATGAGACGGCTTTCCATAGTTAAGGACTTTTCTGCGGTTCTTTGAAATCCGTCAAGTGTCCTTGGAGAGATTGGAATTCCTTATGATTGACTCAATTTGAGCCTGACGTGCATTTGTCTCTCTCTACCCTCCAACTTTCACGGTAGTGTTTTTCTAGCACCAGCACCAGACCACCTCCCAAACTCCCAACCCGCATAGCATCTCGTATGCCCAAGATCCCAACTTTGAGTGAAATGGGAATGGGAATACCGTGCGGAATTCGACAATGAATTGGTTTCATCATCCCCACTCACTCAACCAAGCAACCCAAAGTCAGTCTCGAGAGGGGAGGCTTACCAGAAGGGAGAAAGTGGAGAAATTCCGACCCTCACGAAAGGCCAGGGAATCCAGTTCCTGTGCTGCTGCTCCCAGTATTTATATACCCGAATTGGGCAAGCATAAACGCTCATGGTAACTTAAGGTGGTTTTCCGTTTTTGATATCCCGCTTAACCTGTGATATTCTTAGACTATCGAGGTAGCGTTGTTATGTATGTGCTCTACCTGGAGCTGCCGCGTTTATTGGTTTGGTTATGCTCGTTAAAGACAGGTTAAAAAGCCATAAATAAACATGACCGTATTTGGACGGATTAATTCAACAACGAATAACTGCCTTAAACCTGAATCAACGAAGTTACAGTCCGCTTTGAGTGGAGTATTTGTACACTGCGTGGAGTAGACTCTGGACTTTCACTCACTAATCTCCCCTCCCCTTTCGGAATGGTAATGGGCATAATGGGTTTCTTCCTCAGTCCGCCACTAAAATTCTCTCCCTATCAACTTGTTCTGCCGACTTAGGTCCTCGTCCTTCCCTTTTTGGAAGTGAGTGCGTGAAAAAAGTGAAGAACAATTATTCGTTAATGGTGATGAGGGGTTTGGCAGGGGATTAGGACTCAAGACGAGACACGACGCTATTCAGACTCCAACCTCTCTTCGCACAACTTACTCCATGTCGCTACAAAACTTTATCATTATTTCCCACTTCAACTTTTCCAGGGCAAGAGATGTTCCGGAGTGTCTGTGAGGAGCTTAGGTGTTCTTATAATAGGGCTTAGCACGCCTTGACACCCTCCCGACGAAGAAAAAGAGAGATACGATTCAATTTATACCTGTCTCTCGTTCACGTCCAATACTTTCTACCAGTTTTGTCAGCCGTTCTATGTATGTACATTATATATCCTTGCTTATTTGTGCCTCATTCTTGTAATGGGAAAGGAAATCGAGTTTCATGGACGCATAATGCAGTTCCGCTTCCGCGACGGTGAAAGTCGGAGTTCATACTGTGCAGGAAAATATGATACGGTGCGTGCATGGGGAGGATTCAGTTACTGCATATTATTACTGAAGAACCGAAGGAAACAGATTTGTCGGTGTGTGCAGAGGCGGCCGGGTGAAACCGAGCGTGGAGCACCTACGAAACTTAGGAGCTACATGTAACAAAAGGGACTATACGCAATGTGCGTACATATAATGGCACTATAGAGCCCTATTATAGTTAAAGAAACTTTCTCCGATGGGTTTAGGATATATTGGCGCACACATAAGCTTGATGCTACTGAGAGCCGAACGGAACAATAATTTATTGCAGTAATCCAAGATAATTCCAAATCTTATGCTTGTACCAAGCAATTAAGGTACTGTCCTGGAATTCTACCTAATTCTTATGAGTTCGACGACAATTGTTTAAGGTACAATTTGACAGTGTATAGGTATTCTCAACTCAGAGGTGAATAACCGGCATTTTCTGTACAATGGATTCGAACTCGGCTTCTATTCGAAATCGACTAGCAATTTTGACCATCTATTTTCATCTCAGTCAACAGCCAATAATTTAAATTTTGACAGCTGCACCAGCCTTTTGAATTTGAAACTAGATAGTTAGATTTTTAGATAGGGTAACTTGACAGTACGAAGGTTGTAAGCGTGTACGTAGCATACAGGGCTACTGAATTCACCGAGTGTATGTGCCTGTTTTGATGGATGGACAAACAGTGAAGTCTTACGCGCTCCAGACTCAAGTAACCTTCTAGGGTTCAGGCATGCGGCAATAAATCAAAGTGACCGTAACCCTGGTTCCGGGTGTGAAGAGAGGGGGAAGCCTGGGAATGACTGAACTGCCCACGTCCAACCGGTCAAGGAAGTGAAAGCAAGGGAGAAAGATGCGTGTCTGTATTCAGACTCCCATAAGGTCGAATCAATAGGAATAGCCAGGAATAGCAATAGCAGACGCCGCTACATGCGGCCATTTAAAATAGACTCACCCGTCAAGTACACGCATCCCGTCAATGCTACAGCTGATTTCCAGTCTACGTTTGGATTTTAATCAGATTTACCAACGATTTAGATAATTTTACCTTAATTGCAAATTAAAGCCTGACGATGTATTGAATTCAAAAATTCACGTCTATTCAACGGTGCCATATATCTACCGAATACAGAATTGCTTGGTTCCATTTGAGGTAGAACCGTCTGGTGCACGCACTGCGAGGCGTTCTTGACTGCTGTTTGGGGGCATAACTCTTGGTTGGACTTGGGGAGGCTTTCTCCCTTCCCCATCATAACTCTGGGCTGAATGGTGAACTGTCTCATTCCTGGGCCCATTCGGAGAAAACAGAACTATCCCGAGCTCACCTCATGTCACGCTTGAGCCTCTTCCAGTTAAACACATTGTTTTACGACTACACTGTAGGCCCTACTCCGTGGCACGACTCTTAATCCCATCCTAAAGGGAACTACCCTCGAACCGCATCTCATCAAATCTCTACACTGCCTTATTCCAACAACACGAACTAAAAAATGAAGTGGAAGACCTCAGAGGGCTCGATGCCATGCAAACCAACTTTTTATTCCCGAATTACATTTTCATCGTGAGTTGATGAAAGGGGAACAGGTACTAAAACTCTTCCCGAGAAAATTTATGGAGATTCCCGTCAACCCTTCAACAGCTCTGAGCCAAGGAATAATGAAAAGCTCGTGTAAAACGCCAAACGGCATGATAAGAGCCAAGAATACTTTCACTTTCACTGGCTTCATAGCTGATCGATATGCTCTCCGAGATCTTTCCCTGTTCCGGAACGTTATCAAAAAAGATGTAATTCCTTACAAAATGCTTTGAAGGAGTGTGTTTTATGTGATGCAGATATGGATACACGTATTTGAAAGCATTTCTTGCCGTTTAAGTGTCTATAAACGTTTTTGTTGCCTTTTGGCGTTACAATCTTCAGCTTAGAATTCTTTAAAAGTATTAAGAAACAGCGGGTAATTCCTAATTTTACATATCTAGGTACGTAAGCGCTATATTAGTACATTCGTCAAATTGTGAACCTAAACGCGAATTTCCAAACAAAACTTGTACCATTTCCATTAACTGAAAGTGGAAAATGTTTTGACTTTAAGTAAACAAGAGGACAACATGTCACCTTCAGCAGAAATAATGAAGTGGAGCAGAGAGAGAAAGCGTCGTACATAGTAAAGCCGCTTTTAAAGAATTTATGTTGAGAGTTTTGATGGGAGATGGAATAAAAATGAGGTTGTCGCTGGTAGCAGGGAAAAATAAAGTGGGAGCAGGGTAATCCTATGGATCATAAAAAAGGCGGTCGTATAAAATATATAGGGACAAAAATACTGAAAGACCCACAGCCTCGGGATTTAAAAGCTAAAGGAACGAGACAGCGTCTCAGGGAATTAAGACGCTGCCCTTCATACTGGAATGTGAGGGAAAGTAACGCGGGAGAAAGTTATTTAGACCTTCTTTCTCCATACTTTTCTTTCGGCTTGTTCCAGTGAACATACTGCATTCTTTGACAATTCGGCGTATGGTAAAGGACCTAAATTTAACCTAATATCTGTACCTTACATAGCATTTAAAACTAGCCTAGCCTGATCAACGTTAATTTGCAAGGCTATCTGCAATATGTTATGTATCATAAGCTGGCATTACAGATTTGGCTGTAAAAGTACTAACAAATTGCAAATTGCAGTGTATACATTATATATTAGCCTATCATTGGGCCATTAGCATAAGATTCGTTCCTTGTCATTTGTCCGGTGTCGTGCAGCGGGTATGGATCTTAGTTTGGCGGAATGCTGGAGAGGCGAGAAGTCTTGCTCTGTCGAGTGTAATTACTTTTTTAGTTTATTGGCCTGTGCGGCAATTAGGAGGAGGGAGGGAAATGAGTCGGAGTTAATTGAGCCCCTTCCCTTGATAAGCTTTCACTCCAACTCAACTAAGCAGCAGCCAGCCAAAAACTAACTCCAAAATGCACTTCCGAGTCTCCCAACAACTTTCTCTTTTTATTTCCACGCTCCTCTGCTAGGGCTATCCCTATCCGCTCTACAGCCTAATTTAATTGTGCCCAATATCCATTCAGCCTCTCAGCGCCTCATCCCATTTCCACGCTGGCTACACGCATTACGGAAGCATGCCGGAATATATTACGTTTTTATAAAAATATAACAAACACGAATAGCATCGTTCAATTCCCATCAGGTACGCATAACGCATGGCTCATTCACTGCATTCCAAATTCCAAATGAGGATGAACAGCGGTGTACGCATTGAAATATTCATATTTGTTCGTCCACAAAGTTCAGCTATGTTCCGGCGTGCCGCATTGTGGCGAACCCGAAGAATTCAAATATTTATTAGGAAAGTTAGGATATGACTGGCTTAGCTTATCGAAATTTCATATGGCTTGCCAATAGAACTGGGAACTGACAACTGACCGTCTAGTCTATCCTTTTATTGAAATATGAATTTACTCTTAAGTAATGGATAGGCCTACATACATAGGACGTACTTAAGCTAAATTAATCAGAGCTACATGTGATATGCAATGGTTATGGATTCCGTATCAATTACATTACGTGGAGTGGTATACTTCGTGACAGGGCGATATATCGGAAGTCAAAACATAGGTATGTCAAAACATCGGATTAAAAACATCGTAGGGTCAAAATATCGCATGATGAAATGCATCGGA
>JAQFYT010000475.1:0-24859 GCA_034694925.1 Ceratophysella denticulata
AGTCGCAAGGAGTGGCGTGGTTTGGCCATTGCCAGTGAGATTAGTAGTCTGAGATGGTTAAAGGCGATATACCATTCCATAACCGAACAGTTAAGGATCCTAGATAACGATAAAGTTCCCATCCAAAAACTTGATTGAGCTGCGGCTATGTCAGTAACCTGGATTTATTTATTATAATTATAATCATGACTCGTTCAACGTTCAATTTTCAATTCAAAACGTGGTTGGATTGGATACAGAAATAAATAAGGAGTGTTGGGTATTTATTATGTCGAATGATTTATTTTTCGCACAAACCTTTAATTGGTTAACGTGTCGTATGCGATATTGTGATCGTATATCTTTTAACGTAAGCTAACAGTACGTTTATCCATGCCATGCCCTTTAGATCATGGATCGTACACCACAGGTGTACCACCGCTTAATTTCTTAATTTATATGTGTGCACGAGCATGACCTCGAGAAGTGTTGAGTTACAAATTGGTGAAGGTGACATCATCATAAGTGTCTGTCTAGTCTACCTAGAGTTATATGTTACTTCTTGACAGCTCGCTAATTAAGTTTTTCACACTTTTGATATTTTTGTTGTGCATGTAAATATTTATGCAGGCCTGACATGTGGATCCGACCAATTCAAGTGTTTAGCAGGAGGTTGTGGTATGTGCAGTCTGGATTGTCAATTAGAATTTTAAATTAGCATATTTTAGCGAAGGTGTATTATTGTTACATGTTATGTTTATACATTGTATTTAGTGCCATTGGCCGCTGTCTGTAATCGACAATTTGATTGTGCGGATGCGAGTGATGAGCAAAATTGTCCTGCTGGTAAGGATTAGTATGCAATTGACTCTTCTGGAACATAAATTTGTTTGGGGTGGGTCATTTCGCTCACGGTCAATTTGATCCATGATTGGGTATCGATAATATCAAACGCTTTCATCTTCGGTACTTCAGATATTTCTCTTGTTTTGAATTTTGGCGCTATTACCTAATGGACAAAACATGCATCAGAGGGATAACGCTACCTCCATACCGCCAAAATTCGAAATTTGAGAACATTCTTAATAATATAATGATATTGGCGATATAAACCGACGCTTGTGACCATAATTTGACCCTTGACCTCATTTTTGGCCTTTTGACTTATGAATTGAACATATGAATTCTCAATTATGCTATTCAGGCTGTCGTTCAGACCAATTTCGCTGTGCTTCGGACGGAGTGTGCATTCCAATCGACCGACGCTGTAACCGTAATCGTGAATGTGCGGATAATTCTGATGAAATTGGCTGTGGTAAGAAGGCGTCTGAATCTCCTAATTTAGAGCTTATATAGTGACACTAATTGGTATTTATTGCTGTCAACGGACGCAATTGAAAGAAAAGCATAATAATAATCAAAATCAACTCAATAACCATTTGTACCTCAATTTAGTGCCCCAGCCCTCCCAATGTCTGCCAGGTCAATTTGCCTGTCGCAGTGGAGATCAATGCGTGTCGAGCACAGCGGTCTGTAATAGCATCTATGACTGTAATGACTTTTCCGATGAGGATTCCGGCATTTGCGGTAATTTAAATAATTTATTTTGGTATTTCCATTTTTGAATTTTAAATCGTTTTACCAGTTTAGTAATGCATATAATTCAATGTAATTCAAGGTGGGCCACCGGAAGGCTTACACTTGAAAACATACCCGGCGGATCAGAATATCAAACAAGGTAAGTTCGCTTTAAAAGTCGTCCAAAAACGACAAGTATTGCAATTACACACGTGTCGTGTCATAATAAAATATGCCACATTTATGAAAGTTCCGTCAAAATATGCTCTATATATCCTGTCATTTGTCTCTATCTTGTTTTTTGCCTAAATATTCACGCACGCTTCAACACTATCTCTAAAAAATCAACGAAATTGTAGCGGGATCAGGTAATTCAGCTTATGGCTTTTACTTATATGCCAAAACTTACGTGTTAATATTTCAATTTTCACACTTTTTCCAAAAAAATGTAAACCTTGGGATTGGATTATACTCAATTTTTGAACAATTTCGAATTCATAGGAAATGAAGTCGTGTTTCAATGTCGGGATGAAGGACAGCTACGAGCTCAGGTTCGTTGGGTTCGCGGTAATGGTTTACCATTACCGCCGGGATCCCGGGATTACAATGGGCGCCTGGAAATGCCGAGTATTGCTGTGGAACACACTGGTGAGACGCTTGAAGGGTTTAGGGTCACACTGGAGAATTTCTGAATTTTGGGAAATAAATTCATTTTGCAATTTTACAGGGACGTATATCTGCGAAGCCGTTGGATATCCAGCGTCGACGCCTGGAGCTCGCGTTTCCGTATATCTACGCGTTGACCCATGTAAGAACTTCTAGATAATTATAATTAAATTAGGCAGCGTTTACAAGCGATGCTCATCACTCTGTAGGTATTCATGACCACCCAAGACGCTCCATATTGGCAATTAGCTCGTTTATAACGAGTTCGAAACTATTTGTTTGCTAATGTTTTTAATCATATACATTTGCAAAATTTTAAACGGCGCAAATATTTATATATGTATAATTCTTAAACAACTACCAAGCTGCTGGAAAACCGTTATTGTCACACTACGATTTCGGTGAATTTGAGTCGGAATGGCATTTCAAGCCGGGTGAACCGCGTGCCCTTGCCACAACTTACAACGGCCCTGGTACCGGTGATCTTTTGATCTCAGGAAAAATTAGTTGGATTTTGTTAATTTTCGTTAATTATCCCAAAGCTAGTGTATTGTATGAGAAATATCTAGAACTTTAATTTGCTTCACATAGGGTAGCAATTTTCGTGGTTATTTATTGGAATATGCAATGTGCATGTAGAAAGTTTTTAATTTACTTTCAACATTATTTACAATCTAATCAGTAATTATAATGCAATTTTACAGATGAGCCTCCGCCAACACGTCCACCAAATGCTTGTGCCCTTCATCAGGCTACTTGTAGCAACGGTGATTGTATCTCAAAGAGGTACGTTTCGTTGTATGTAAAATTAGGGTATTTTAAAAATGTTTTAACTATTTTCGAACTTTAACTACAGCATGGTTTGTGACGGTGATGTCGACTGTGAAGATGGTTCAGACGAAAGTCGTTGCAGTACGTTTGAATTTGCATTAAATTAATACTCTGATAAAAATGGACACGGTACCTAACGTTGCCTATTAATCGGAATATTTTAATAATTATTATAATTTCCAGGAGGCCGCGAAGGTTGTGAACCGAATGAATTTCAGTGTAACAATCGGCGTTGTGTTCCGAAAACTTGGCGATGTGATGGTAAGATTCAGAAATACTCAGTCTCCGGTCACGGTCAAGCTTGTATTATCGAAAGTTGACATTCTACTTTAGGTGACGACGACTGTGGAGACAAAAGTGACGAATCCTCATGTACTGCCCCACCCCCTGGTTCACCTTGTCGATACGACGAATTTCAGTGTTCCACCGGGGGCCAGTGTATTCCCAAGGTATTAGAATAAAGATTGACCTTGTAACTCTGGAGTGAACCTATTGACTCCGTAATTAATTCTGTTTTTATTTGTACTGTTAGGCGTTCCAATGTGACAAGGAAATCGTAAGTTGAATACAGATTGCACATTAGGTAATTTATATTTTTGCTAATATTTGTATTTGGCACATTTGGTATTTTTTAAAAATTAGGATTGTACTGATCGAAGCGACGAAATTTCTTGCTGTAAGTACCAATATACAATCAGATGTGTATTTTCTCATAAAAACCCCAATTATATTGAATACATTATTTTAACTATTAACCCGTAATTACAGCACCGCCGTCAATTCAAATCCCACCTCCATCGTTGGTCACCGTGGATGTTGGAGATCTGTTCAATATTTCTTGTCGAGTCGTTGGTGTAAGTATAGATACCTATCATACGTCCCGTCGTATAATGAAACTGCGGATAAATGATCCAAAAATGCCCGCATATTTTCGCCTGTAGATTCCAACCCCGGAAATCGTTTGGAGATTGAACTGGGGTCATATCCCAGATAAGTGCACCTCCACAAGTGCTCGCGGCATAGGAGTCCTCACGTGTCCGAGCATTCAGATTGCTGATCAGGGAGCTTACAGGTCAGATTTGATATTGAATTGATGGAAAATCTTCGTTTGCGGTTGCGGTAGACCTTGAAATAAATAACACTCTAATATGTTTGAAATCCAGTTGTGAAGCCATCAATAGTCTAGGCTCAACTTTTGCAATTCCGGACTGTACGCTCGTGGTCAAGAAAACATCTTCTCCCTGTGCCGAAGGCAGTTTCAACGACCTTGCGAATAATGCTCGGGAATGTCTTCCCTGTTTCTGCTTTGGACATACGACACAGTGTGACAGTGTCAATCTTTACCAATCTCAGGTGCCTATTTAAATATGACGGATTGAACCTGCGAATTATTAAGGTCGTGGATTTTCTAATGCATTACATTGTACATCTTTGTCCAGCTTCCGCCAGCATTAGGTTACCGAGTCGTTGGAGTTTCTCAGGACCTTGTCTCAGGTGTCATTGAGATTCAGGATCGGAGATATACCGTAAATGAAGAGATTCTGGAACCCGTGAGCAGCGGTGGAATTAAGGTCCTATCCTTCAGCGTCCAACGTGATTTTCCATTACCGAGCGGCGTATATCCCTACTTCGCCCTACCTCCGTCTTATGCCGGGAATCAACTGAGAAGCTACGGTGGAAGCATTCGGTACAACTTGAGGTATAGAGGTAGTCCTTCAAGTCGGATCAATGCACCCGATATTGTTATCAGCGTAAGTCAGACACCTAGACACGTATATTTGCTTGAAATTGAGCACTGTTCAATTTCAATTACGTACTGATATTCTAGGGTAACGGAATTACGTTGGTTTACGTGAACCGTCAAGCTCTTGTACCCGGCGAAAATGAAGTTTCGGCAAGATTCTGGGCCGGTGAATGGTACAAACGAGTTTATGGACGACCCGGTGGACCGGTACAGGGTACTGAACCCGCTTCAAGGGAAGAAATTCTGTCTGTTCTTGCTCATATCGACTTCTTGCTGCTTCGGTACGTCCTTGCCGAAATTAAACCTTGAACGTAATCTGCTTTTATCTGTATATGGTCATGAGCTTAAACGTATTGTATAATTTTTAGAGCCCAATACGACCAAGGTCAATACTTGGACACTGAAATCAGTAACCTTCGAATGGATACCGCTTCAAGTGTGAATACCGGACAAGGTCAGGCACTCAGCGTGGAAGAATGCAGATGTCCGCCTGGATATACTGGGTTATCTTGTCAAGTAAGATTTTTCAAACTTTCACCTGGTGAAAGCAAATATTCCAGATTTTTTAAAAAATATTTTACATTTTATTTTAGGATTGCGCTCCAGGCTTCAACAGAGTTAAGCAAGGACCTTGGCTTGGTATTTGTACGCGGGAAGCTGTCAAAGTTTGTCCCGAGGGTACCTACGACGGTAAGTATTTAAGAAGCTTGTAACCAATGTCACGGAGCTTTCGTTTTACAATTTGAATATTTTGGAATGATGAAATTATTTCGTTGCAGATGTTGGACAGTGCAGACCGTGTCCATGCCCCGGAGCTGGTAGACGGTAAGTTTATTTGATATGTTGACCAGCTATTTGTTATACCTGGTCACAAGTTACCAAGATTTTTTTGCATCAGATTTGGAACAAGCTGCTACCGAGATACAGACAGTCAAATCACTTGCAACTGTGAGCCTGGACACACGGGCCGAAATTGTGATCAGTGTTCTCCAGGATATGCTCCGAATCCTAGCTTCCCATATGAATGTCGACCAGCCGGTAACGAGAAACTCCACTTGAAACAACACAATTTTAGGCTTCCGGTAAAAAAATGGTTCACTGTTGTTATTTGTAGGAGCTCGTTGTAACGTGGACGGCAGCCTATCTTCCAGTCCTGATCCATTTACACAACGATGTACTTGCAAGGTATGACATCTGACAATTTCGTAAATTACGGTTATAAGGTCCGATGCCAATGTATGTCGTATTTCATGTCACCTTCCAAATATTAAAATCTAACTGTCCTTTCTCTCACTTTCACTCACTCTTTGCTTTGTAAACGGATATTATATTCGTGTCGGTAAGTTTATGCAGCTGCAGTTGACATTTGAATTTGTTTTACTAAAATTCGGTGTTTTTTTTGTAAAATAGGGTAATACTATTGGACCACTCTGTGACGAATGCAAGCCGAATACGTATCATCTGAGTACCCAAAACCAGTATGGCTGTATCAACTGCTTCTGCATGGGCGTGGTGGATCAATGTACGAGCTCCAATTTGTACCGAACCCAGCAAAGCACCGTGTTCTATTCCAACTCTGAAGCATTTACGCTCGTGGACGAATCTCAGCGTGATACCATCAGTGAAGGCCTCACCGTTGACCAAGGCTCTCGGGAATTGTCCTACACGTCCTTCAACCAACTCCCGACCCAGATCTACTATTGGAATCTACCGTATCAATATTTGGGAGATAAGGTCACTTCTTACGGTGGATACTTGAATTACACTGTTCGTTACATTCCACCACCGGGTGGAGCAACTTCACCGAATAGTGCGGCGGACGTGGAGTTGAATGGGAATGATATTCGATTGCTCTACTTCCGGAAAGTGACCATACCGCAAAATCAGAAGGAGACGGTGTCAGTTCCGCTCTTGGAGCAGTACTGGCAACGACAAGATGGTCAGACGGCAAATCGGGAGCATTTATTGATGGCTTTGGCTAATTTGGATGCTCTTATGATTAAGGCTACGTATACTACGACCACGCGAGAGGCTTAGTGAGTGTGATATTGATTTACTGTCGATTTAATTTATGAAGACGTTGAGTTCATGAAAGGCTGTAATCTTCGAAGTTAACTAAATATTTCTTTTTCATTAATTTATTATTAATTTAAGCTTGAGTGACGTTACACTGGACTACGCTGAGGGACGAAACACGGGTCAGAATCGAGCCTATGAAGTTGAACAGTGTTCTTGTCCACCAGGATATGCGGGTATTTACGTAAAATTAGTTACCTGTTACCTAATTTGATCATCTTCACAAATTGGCGTGTTTGTATTAACTTTGACCCTTAAAATCAAACTTCTCCAGGTCTTTCTTGCCAGGAGTGTTCATTTGGCTACACTAGATCTCTGAAAGGACTCTATCTCGGTAATATTAACTAATCTGGACTGCAATGATAAATATGTTGAATTATAGCATTTAAAATTAATGGTATTTGTGTCTATCCAGGGCTTTGCGAACCCTGTTCATGTAACGGTCATACTGATGAATGTGATTCCAAGACTGGTGTTTGCCGGGTAAATATTTCGTTGGCTATTCTGATCCGTAGATTGCAAATTAAATTCGAAATACCTAACCAGTTGATTATATTTTGTAGAACTGCCGAGGCTACACAACCGGTGACTTCTGTGAACTCTGTGAAGAAGGTTATACCGGAAACCCAAGAACTGGAGACTGTTCCAGGTCAACTTCCAGATGCACGTGTGACCCGAGAGGATCAGCTCGACCCGACTGTCCTGATGGACGGAATTGTATTTGCAAGGTATGGAATTTCAAGATTTTTTCGTATTTGATTATGGAGCTATTCTGCATACTCATTAATCGTATTTATTACAGGGTAATGCTCAAGGACCTTCCTGTAACCAATGTCGACCAGGCACATTTGCGCTTCAGGAAATCAATCCGCAAGGCTGCCTTCAGTGTTTCTGCTCAGGTGTTGCCAGTGATTGTGCCGCTGCTACTCTGTACCGACTTCCGATTGGTATGCAACTCCATTCCGAACCGCACGGTTTCACGCTCACGGACAGGTAAAGCATATTTTGATTGATTATTCAAAATTAATACATCTCTATGCGGTCCTTGGTTATACATTTGTCTGTTTTATACAAGCTACCGCACGACGACAATCCAAGAAATCACTGTGGACACGGGTGCGGGTGAATTGGCCTACAATTATCCCACGTCTGGTCGCTCTGAGCGCCTCTACTGGTCATTACCCTCCAAGTTTACTGGGAACCGAGTAAGCCATTAATAAATTAAACAAGAATTTCAGTTCTTGTTTTTCACAGGTGTTTTTTTAATTAGTTGCGTAGTTACTCGTTTGGGGTATAAGCACAAAATTTCTTTGAATTTAGGTTGGATCATACGGCGGAAAATTACGAGCCACACGACGTTACTACGTTAAGCCTGGAACTGTTTCGAATCCAACCGAGGATATCGATGTGATTCTAGTCGGGAAGAATGGTGTTTCCCTCTTTTATACTGGATCAATTCTTGCTGGACAAGTCGTTGTATGTTACGAATTAATTCGATTAATTAAGCACATAGCTAGTGAAACTTCATATTTTATTTATCAGGAATTGGAAGTACCACTCCGGGAAACTGCTGGTTGGCGGCACACGGACGGTGGAGCCCAAATGGCGAGCAGGGATGATTTGATGCGGGTTTTGTCCGATGTGGAAGCAATTCTGGTTCGGGCAAGTTTCACCGATGACATGAGGTCAACGTATATCAAGGATGTTTCTGTGGATGAATCCGTTCGACAGTACACGCCGAATGGTGTCGTGCTCGACGTAGAGGAATGTCGCTGTCCAGTTGGATATGATGGATTGTCTTGCGAGGTATTTAGTAGCGAAATCTTCATTTTGAAAATTTTATTTATCAAATTCGCAAAATAATTGTGCTTCACAGAGCTGCAGTGCAAATTACTACCGAAATCCCAGTGACCGATCCAGGAACCAGATGGGTACATGTCAAAAATGTCCATGTGGTGAAAATGCTGAGGGTTGTCAATTCCAATATGGTCGCCCTGTCTGCGTCTGCCGACCGGGTTACTCCGGTCCGGATTGCGGTACCAGAGGTAATGGCAATTTCGCTGATAGCACTAATACTGATATCCACATACAGCAGCATGTTTCTTTCTTAATTAACTTTCCTTTAAGCTTTTCTATAAACGGATTAACCATTTTTAATTTCTGCACTTCAGGATAAAAACTAATTATTTACCTTTACACTTCTGCATGACTGATTCACTCACTTTCTAAATTCTGAATGGCTTTGTCGCATGATCAAACCAAAGACCGTGTGGTAGTTGAGCTGTATCCCGTGAAGGTAAGCAGCTATGCTGACGTCCGCTTAGAAGAGTTCCGCTGCAGTTACGAGAGTCGGCTTCGCCTTCGCATTGAATTCCTCACATTTCCGGAATGGGATTGGTTACGAGCTACATCGGATATACGATCATTTGATTCCCGACAATTACCCAACAGTCAATTTGGAACTTTCTTCCCACAACCGAAATGGGATCGACGACTCACGGCACGTATCCCAATTTTCCCTCAACTCAAACGTGTGATATGCCGTATTACGAATGAGGATGAGGAAATTGTGGCCGAAGTCTTCTCCAATATTAATCCAGGTTTGATTTATACTAATCCGATTTTATGGTCAAAATTGACCATTTAATTGACCATGGATGCACTAATCAAGCATTAATCTAATTAATTGCTTAACATTTAATTGACTTTTCTTGATTACACTTTGCGTTTTTTAATGCTTTTCTGTGCATGCTACTCCGCACGTCTTGCAATTCTATCATTTTTGCATGACCGCTGATATCTAATCATAATCAATCACTAAACAGGCAATGCGCGTTATTCCATCGTACCTATTGAAGTAAACTCGGGAACCGTTTACACCGTGTGGTAAGGTAAATACTCCAAATTGAATTTAACGTATTTTAATTTCTGCATAAACAGCCGGAACTGGTCCAGTGGTCCTACCCAGCCCATACCCAACTTATCCACCGCAAGGTCAAGAGATCCAAGTCTCAATTTCCGAACCAACGATTGCGGCCCGACCTGGTAGCCCAGTGTCGTTCCGATGTGACGCCCGGTCATTGAGCGGAAGTCAGTTGAGAACAACGTGGTCAAAGGAAGGTGGAACGATTCCAGTAGGTCGAGCTCGAGATGATGGTCGAGGACTTCTGGCCATTGCGGATGTGCGACGAGAAGATGAAGGAACTTATGTTTGTCAAGGTATGTAGAATAACTCGAGTGCTAATAGGATTTAGTATTATGTTTTATGTTAATAATTTTATCCTGGTATTTCAATTGACGCAGCAACTGACGGCTACAACCGGAACGCCGAGCGAGCCAGACTTATCGTCGGTGACGGCGGCAGCACCGGAGAAGGTGGACAACCCCAACCACCGGTTCCCGCCCAGGAATCCAGGCCCGAAGTAACGATAACCCCGAGATATCTCAACGTCAATGTTGGAAATCCAGTTGAATTCCGGTGCACCGCCACAGGTATGACCTCGGAAATCTCAGAAATTAGGTCATGGATTCTAATTTACCGCATACCTACGTTGATATATTCCAGGTTTCCCAGCACCTGTGATCACCTGGACAGGCGGCAGAGAAGGCGTACTCCCAGCTCATGTCCAAGTCACCGGCGGTCTTCTTAGGATTCCCGCAGCCAGAAAATCCGATGAGGCAGAATATCACTGCAAGGCTGAGAATAGTCAGGGCATGAACTCGCTTCGTACCATTGTTTACGTTCAGGGTGAAGGTAAGAAACGAGAAGCCTGAACGATTCGAAATGGTGCATACATTTTTGAATATTTTCAACATTCTACAGAGGAAAGCCGACCAGAACCACCATTCGGTTTCGTCGTCTCCATTACACCACCCGAATCGGAGGCTCGACCTGGTGAAAATGTCCGACTTCGATGTGATAGCTCAGATCGTCAGGCCCAGATTCAATGGGCGAAACTTTCTGGAGTCCTACCCGCGTCTTCTGTCCAATCACCGGATGGTCTCCTGACCATTTACTCCGTGTCGGAAGCGGATTCTGGAGTATATGCCTGTACTGCGACCGCAGCATCAGGACAGTCTACGCAGGGTCAGGGCCGACTTTCAGTTTCGTTCGCGGGGTAAGCGTAGATCACAGAAATAACTTTAGTTTTACAGAACCATGGCTTAATTACTGATTTATTTTCCCTATTAGATCACCCCCACAAGCAAGAATTGAACCGGAAAGACAGACCGTGCCACAAGGTTCAGAAGTTGAAATTCGTTGTATTGCATCAGGCACACCAACCCCAGCCATTCAATGGTCTAAAGTGGGTGGAAATATATCACCGTCGTTGCTGGTAAGTGAAATTGAATCCGTATTTTTAATTTTTTTTATGCCGGAATAATCAAATATTAATTTTTTATTCAGACCACCAGCGAAGTTCTCCGACTACCAAATGTCCAAGTATCCGATCGCGGCGTCTACGTCTGTAACGTGGAAAGCCCGGCTGGCAGAAGTTTGTCATCTGCCATTGTTGAAGTAGAACGACGAGAAGCACCGCTGATCGAAATCTACCCTAACGCCGTTCAAACCGTGCTCAAGGATTCCAGCGCTCTGTTTCAATGTCGTGTTGCGGCAGGAATTCCAGCTCCAAGAGTGACTTGGACTCGATCCGGTGGTCAATTGCCGAGCAATGTTGAAGAAATTCAGGGTGGTGTCATTCGATTCAATAGAGTTACTGGGGCTGAGAAAGGTAAATTCCCAGATCGACGTAGAAAAGTAAATCAACAAAATAATTTGACGTGTAAACCTTGGTAATTGCTTTTGATAGGCTCGTACATTTGCACTGCTGAGAATCTTGCTGGTATAACATCTGCCACAGCACTGCTGGAGGTAACTTTCAGAAAATCGATGTATTTAGGTACTTTGAAATTAAACTAACCTGATTGACTATTTGTATACAGATTCAAGTTCCTCCAACCGTCAGTATTACTCCCCACAGTCCTCATAGGGTTAGGACTGATGAACGAGTTCGACTAGAGTGCCGTGCAGAGGGTGATCCGCTTCCTAGTGTTTCATGGACCAAGCTTCGTCCAGGACAGCTAGAGTAAATCAAATATACTTCATTCTAAGCTATTCGCAGCTATGTTTCTTCGTTACATCGTGGTATAGATTGACCGGTAACCTTAATTATTGTTTGCCTTGCAGAGGTGTGACTCTCGCCTTAACACCAGACATATTCGGAACACCGCAAAATGCCGTGTATGAAATTTCACGGGCTTCTAAATCCGATGAAGGATCTTATAGTTGTACGGCTCAGAATGATGCTGGCGTGGAAGAAGGTCGACTTCAGCTCCTGGTTGAAGAGACTTCGTCACCTATTTACAATCCGCAACCACAGCCACTTCCACAACCGGAATCACCGCTTCCATCTCGAGAACGTGAAGAGGTCTACTATTTCCCTGCCGGAAGTCGAGCGGAACTTCGATGCTCACAATGTAATAATGAGCAAGAATTTGAATTAAGGTCAAAATATTGTACCGCGACAGTTTAGGATATACGTGTGATCTACGAGCTGTATAGATTACACATACATATAACCGTTTCAAGAAATATAGCCAATTATTATTGAATTTTCAGCATTTCAAAACCGACTTTTGGATCAGCTCTACTTGAACTGGGAACGGACGGATGGTGGCCCGATGCCGAGCAATTACGATGCCCGAGACGGAGTCTTGTATATCAATGACGTTAGGTAATGAAAATGATCTATCCGATTGAGTAATTTATCAAAAAGAAAACGAACAAATTAAGTTCTATCTCTGGTTTACCTTCGCGACTACAGGCCCGATGACGCTGGTTACTACAGTTGTACTGGAACGAATCGTGATGGCCAAACCGTGTTTGCCTATGATGTTCAACTTCAAGTTTCCGGAAGTAAGTTTCATGGAAAATCTTGCATGGAAAATCGCTTAAAATACTAACTTTGACTATGGACTGACCTTAAATTTCTGATTTGCCTTTCTGCTCTTACATTGGAAAGGTCATGATCAAAAATGTAATTCAAAAATTCAAGTTTTTATCTCATATTCACTTCTTGATGTGAGCACTGTGTGAATTATTGTATTATTGCACTACACACGTTTTTGTGATTTCTGCCTGTGACACGTTAGCCTAATTAACATTTGCACAGTTATTCGTTTTATATCAGTATTTGTGTAGTATAGGTATTTGTTAACCTATGAGTACCTATCCCAATTCAGTCACAAACTAGATCTAAATATTCAGAAGTTTATTAAATTTTAAGTTTTTTTTAAAATTGCACTTAATGGCTTCATGGAACATGATTTTAATATGGAATTTTCATAATTCTAAATAGGCTCACCACCCAAGATTGAACTACGACCAGCCCGACAAGTGGTTCGCCGTGGAGACACCGTCCATATCCATTGTGCTGCAACGGGAACACAGCCCATTGCCATAACATGGCTGAAACTTGATCGCCGAGCTTTCCCACCCTCAGTATACGTTAATGGTCCTGACCTAACCGTAAGTAATATTCGGATTTGATATTATGGTGAAACTATTTAATCTCATCAGCCTTAACGAATTTTCACCATAAATAATTTTCACCCTGAGGGAATTCTAGACGTAATGTTTTTGAATTTGAGCCCTGGCGAACTTTCACCCGGATGAATTTGCACCATAAGGAGTTTTCACTGTAAAGAATATTCCCCCTACTTCACCTCAGAGAGTTTTTACTCCACAAGAACTTGTACTTTAAAGGAATTTGAGCCCTGGCAAACTTTCACCCGACTGTATTTTCGCCTAAAGAACTTTCGCTATATTGAATTTTTGCCCTGATGAACGTTCACTCTGATGAGGTTTCACCCAATAAATTACCTTGAAGAATTTGATCCCTGGCAAACTTTCACCCGAATGTATTTTCACCTGAAGAACTTTCGATATAATGAATTTTACCCCTGATGAATTTTCACTTTGATGAGGTTATACACCCAATAAATTACCCTGAAGAATTCGAGCCCTGGCCAACTTTCATCCGGATGAATTTGCGCCATAAGGAATTTTTGTCTTAACGAATATCCACTACTTCACATCTACGAATTTCACCCAAATCATTTTCGCAATCATGAACTTTCGCCCTGATAAACTCTCGCTTTGATGAGGTTTTACCCAAAAAATTACCCTGAAGAATTCGAGCCCTGGCGAACTTTCACCCGGATGAATTTGCACCATAAGTAATTTTTGCCATAAAGAATATTCGCCTAATTTACTTCAATGTATTTTTACCCGAAGAACTTTATAGCTATAATGCATTTTTGCCTTGACGGACTTTCACTCTAATGAGGTTACACCACCCAATAAATAATCCTGAAGAATTTGAGCCCTAACGAACTTTAGCCGTAATAGATTTAAGCCCCAACAAACTTTCCCCGTTTCGCTGCAAAAATTTGAACCCTGGCGAACTTTCAACTGGATCAATGAATTACGCTGTAGAATTTTCATATTTCTGAACTTTTACCACAGTGAGTTTCAAATTTAATGTGTTCTCATGTTAATTAACCTTACGAATAAACCACTGTTTCTGTATACTTGCTTTCACAGTTCCAATCGATCGAAGTCTCAGATGCTGGTCGCTACGCCTGTACAGCCAACAACGCCGGCGGAATTGCTGAATCCGTAGCCGAGGTTATCGTGAATGCAGCTAATCCCCTTGAACCCGTCCGTCCATCACGAAGAACACAAACCGGAATAGCCGGCCAAACCGTGGAACTAGTCTGTAACGTTCGAGGTTTCGGTGTCGTTTGGAGTAAAGATGGCGGCGGTCTACCCAGGACAGCCATTCCACTCGGACCCACCCTGACCCTCATGTCTCTCTCCGTCCACGACGCCGGGCGCTACTCCTGTGAATCCAGTGATGGGTCAGATGAAATTGACCTATCCGTGGAAGGTAGGCAATTAACGCCATGAAAGCCTAACCTAAACTAACATAACCTTAACCTAAAAGCGTGTGTCAATGATTAACTTCTAACTCGCGGCTACATTAAACACTGCATGGCAAGATGCACCCCTTTGACACAGTAATATATTTATTGACCTTCACTCACTAAATAACCTCTCGACCACATAGCACAGTACAATATGTATCGATGTTTCAATGTTGTTTATTGAATTTAAAATATTACTTTTACAATTCTTTGTTTCAGTGTGGTTTTAGTGCACTGCACAGAGTAAAAAATATTTAATTGAGTAAAAAAAAATCTCTAATAATTTTAGTGGCTCTAGTTTGCATGTTTTTTTTGGGTGGTTCACACACTTTTTATTACTTTGAGATGCCCGTACCTACCCCTCTATCTCTAGTTGACCCGGGAAGAGGGAGCAGTCACGGCGGCGGGGTGGAGGACGGTGAGTGGATCTGTGCCTCACGGAATCAAATCATTCCGTTTGAACAACGCTGTGATGATGAGTTGGACTGTCGGGACGGGTCGGATGAAGTTGGGTGTTGGAATCGTGGAAGACAGATTCGGGGTAACCTATACTGCTAAATAACACTAATTAACAACTTCCGGAATGCACTCGCTTTTCTTTCAATTTTGGGTTTCTGGTATGGCTAATTTTTTTTTCCTAATTTTTGTTGGGTATTTCCTTGGTTAGTTTTATCACATCACACTTGGCTTGGCTGCTTGTATATTGATTTTGGTTTTGGGTGATTATTAGTGAAATGATAATTAAGGATATTCTTAGGTTTTGAATTTTTGGCAATATTTTCGTACAGATTACACATTCAGTTTTACAGTCAATTAATTACCAACGGTGTGGCACTACGAAATGCGGACAAAAATTCAAAATATAAAAATAAGCCTTAAAACGCAGTGCGGGGAAATGGCTGAAAACCGGTATCAAAAGGGCATTATACTAACTGAAATGGAAATGACATGGGGTATGGGGTCAATTCATTAACGGCAAAAAGCTTCGTGAATGCAAAAAAAATGCTCAGCTCGACGGTTCTGGAATATCCAGCGAAAATTATTCGCCTGCGAACCTTGTAACTCAATTGAGATTGAACACTTCGTTTATTGTTTCACGTATCGAATAGCTGTCGAAGACGTCTCCATCCGCGTTACCGCAAATAAGGATTTGCTCCGAGTTGGAGAAGACGTCGAAGTTCGATGTGATGTTACCGGAGATCCGGACCCTTATATTCGTTGGAACAAAGTGAGCGGAGCCATGGGTCGAAACGTTCAGACCTACGGGAATGTTCTGAGGGTCAATAATGTAGTCCCGGAAAATGGCGGCGTGTATCGATGCATTGCTACGACAAGAAATGGAATTTCTGATGCGGATTATGCATTGACTATTCAAGGTACTCTACAGATATGGTCAATTTTAATTCTTTTAAGATAATTTGGGTTTGTTTATACAAAAATTCTTGTTTTCAGCCAATCCGGATGACATACAGTTGAATTCGCAGCGTATTGAAACACGAAATGCACCACTCGGAACAACTGCCACGTAAGGATATACTTGATCCGATATGTGCTTCAGTACCTGTAGATTAGATTTGGAAAACCACCAGTACCTGTAGATTTAGAAAACTGCAGTTTTCTAATTTACTTTTTAAATTTCAGAATGGGTTGCAACTCTGGCTTGGATCTGCCTATTGAGTACACTTGGTCGAGAGAACGCGGTTTGATGCCTCAAGCTGCAATTGCTGAAGGACCCATATTAACTATTCCTGACTTAATTCCAGAGGTTTGAATTGAACTTAATTTTCATACTTAAATGAAAGTTGCAATTCGTAATTATAATTAACACTATGCGTCGTTAGGACTCTGGGAACTACATCTGTACTGCGACCAATCCGACTGGTTCTGTGGATATTCCAACGATTCTCACGGTCACTGGAGTCGTGCCTTACTTTACTCAATCTCCGTCTTCATACATGACTCTTCCAACTCTGCCTGCTGACTCCTATTTGACCAATGATATTCAGATTTCCTTCAAGCCTGAAGATAAGAACGGTAAACTGGTTATAGCTTTATTTTTTACCGGATAATTGTAAACGGTCAAAAACTGACTTCTAAACTAATTTCTTTTGCTCAGGTCTACTTCTCTACAATGGCCAAAAGATCGACGGAACCGGAGACTTCATTTCCCTCGGCCTGGTCAATGGAATACCCGAATTCCGTTTTGATATTGGGTCAGGGCCGGCTGTGATCCGAGCTGACCGTCCAATTGAAATCGGGAAATGGCATACAATTCGGCTCAACCGGGACCGAAAGGGTGGTAGCATGACGGTAGACGATTTGGGTCCTTTCTTGGGAAATGTTCGTGGGTTGTTTGAAGGTCTGGACTTGATTGAGAACATGTATATTGGAGGTGTCCCCAATTTCAATCAAATTCATCGGCTGGCTGGACATACCAAAGGGTTTGTCGGTAAGCAAACTGAATAACAGAATACTTGCAACCACTGTTTGGTATAGTTTAGTATTATCCATGTATTGAATATTCAGGGTGCGTAAGCGAACTTATTATCAGTGGCAAGAAACAGCAGCTCCTGAAAGATTCACAGACGAGCCGTGGCATTTCTACCTGTGACACCTGCGTCGTTAATTCTTGTCGTAATGGCGGAATCTGTCAAGAAGGTATGTAATTTGCAATGTATGGTAGGTACCGACCTAGTTTTTGAATTCCGTTAAGCGAATTTATTGTTCATTTTAGGTCTGACAAGCCGCGGCTACAAATGCATTTGCTCACCCGGATATAGCGGTGAGGATTGTCAAATCTCTGGGCAAGCCTGTTTTCCATCAGCTTGCGGAGTTGGAAAATGTGTGAATGGAATCGGCGGTTTTGATTGTTACTGTCCATTCGGGAAGACGGGTGTTCGTTGCGAGCGTGATATTGTGATTTCCGAGCCTTCCTTCACGGGTGATTCCTATCTCTCCTACCCCACTCCAAAAGCACTCAAGAAGCTCAAAATGGCCATGAGGGTCAAACCGGAAACGGCTGAAGACGGACTGCTCATGTACAGTTCACAGAGTAACACCGGAAATGGGGATTTTACTGCATTGTCGATCAAAGACGGTCATTTGGAATTTCAATATGATACTGGGTCGGGTCCAGCACTGATTCGTAGCAAGCGACAAGTCAATCCTGGAGAATGGTTGCAGGTTTCTGTTGAACGAGAGGCTCAAGATGGAGAACTAGTAATTGGCGGAGAAGAAGCGATCAAGGGTAAATCTCAGGGCACGACACGGGGCTTGAACCTCAACACGCCTCTCTATTTAGGCGGCTATGACCATCAGAGTATTCAGCTCAATCCCAACGTTAGAGTTAACAAGGGTTTCAAAGGCTGCGTTGCAGAGGTAAATAGATTCGCTATTAGAATCTTAGAATCATATACCGATGACCGTTTAAAGTTCAATTTGAAGCCTACCACTCACCTCTTTATACTGTTTTCCAGCTTAACGTACTTGGCATGGATCTCAACCTGATTCATTCAATTCTGCAAGGTGCCAACGTTCAAGACTGTGGGACAGTTTCACCCTGTGCTCGCAATCCTTGCTTTAACAACGCAGTTTGCACTAGTAATTCAACAATGGACTACTACTGTGACTGTCCAACCGGCTACTCGGGACGCGACTGTGAACTCCGTGATAGCTGCATTTCGCAACCCTGTCAACATGGCGGCACTTGCCTAAATCTAGATACTACCTTCAAGTGTTCTTGTACGAAGGGCTTCCACGGAAGGGTCTGCCAAGAAGGTTTGAAATGCTAAACTAAACCACTGATATGGAAAATCGTACATTTAAATTAATTACGCAATTTAATTATTATACAGTTTTGAATTTTACGGAATCGGTAGCCTTTCGCGGAGAGGGCTACGTTGAACTAAGTAGTGACCTCCTACCCCATGACAATCCGAATGAGGAAGAAATCATTCAACTCGAGATCTCAACCACGAGTAAATACGGGCTTATTTTATGGCATGGTCAGAATCCTACTGACCTTCTGCCGTCTGACTATATCTCTGTTGGCCTCTCCGAGGGCGGTGTCGAGTTTACCTGGGATTTGGGAGACGGTGAAGGTCGAGTGCTCTCCGATGAGGCTGTCGATGATGATCAGAAGCATTTGGTAAGATAATTTATTTGGGTAATTGTCGGAAGGGTCAAAGATGAAATGTTATAGAATTCTTTAAGCGGTCAATAATAAGATTCCAGCATGAGAGATGGCACTCTTTCGAGGAATTAGTAGGTTCCTAAGCAACGGCCATATTTCATGTATAGATAACGTAATTGTAAATGTCCAAAGGGTCAAAGATAAGACGCTTTGGTGACTGTCCGAAGGGATAAAGATAAGAAACGTTTGGTGATTGCCTGAAGGGTCAGAGATATTAAACGTTTTGGTGCTTGCCTAAAGGTTCAAAGATAAGAAGCGTCCGGTCAATGATAATACTCACATATGAGAGACGGCGCTCTTTCGTGGAATTAATATGTTACGAAGGAGCGTCATGGTTCAAGTATGGATAACGTATTGGTATTTGTCCGAAGGGTTAAAGATAAGAAACGTTTTGCAATCGCCTGGGGGCCTATGATAAGAAACGTTTTTTAATTACCCCGGGTGCCAGTGATAAGACGTTTGTATACCAAGTGTTGATCAAGCCATATGCGTGAACAACTACTGGAAGACCTAATTTTTGAATTTTATTCTATCCCAGGTGGTCCTTCGACGCCAAGGTGCACTAGGAAGTATTGAAATTGATGGTGGTCCAGTGAAGCGTGGTCGTAGTGAAGCGCTCACACAAACGCTCAATACAGAAGGAAATATATTTCTGGGTGGAGCACCCAATCCCCGGGGCATGACTCAAGGGAAATACAGTGATAATTTCGTGGGTTGTATCCACACACTCCGGATTCAAGGGCCGGAACCCATTAATTTAAATGAACAGGCAGTTACGGCTGTCAATGTTGGACCTTGCAACAGGTAGATACGGTTTTTTACCCGCTTTCTCATACATTTTTGTACATATTTCAATTATTTACAAACTGGGAAATTAATGAGATATGAAATTAACATAATTGGGTTTGGTACTCTGTTTGATCTTTTCCTTTTTTGTGGAATGCTTAAAACACACTCTGCTCCAGTTCTTGGTGGCAACGACAAGCACTAAGTTCATTTTATGATTATGAGACTGACTCAGGTGCACCAACGACTCATTCTACAACTTTCTATCAAGTCCTTACCACCTTTCTCCTATGCACAACTTTATTAGGAATTACTTTCTTATAAAGATTACAATATTAAAAATAAAGTCTTAATTTTTAAACTCGTACTTCATCCCTCCCTCACTTTTATGCCTTAATATACTGTAATGGACTTTTCCTTCTCACGCACACTAACTCTCAAAAGGTAGCCTTTTAACTTTGAACAACATTTTTTGCATGCATAAATTAACGTAACAGTAGTAGTAGTATTAGCACATGCACGTAGGGCTTTTTCCCGAAGGGTGACATATACGCGGTCGGAGATTTCAAAATTTTCCCACATTTTATTGTAGCGTATCTTTATTGACCAATCGCGTGTGTGGAACACCTTCATATTTTAACATGGCTGCCAGAACCTAATATTTCGTGCTTGGTTTTTATTATTTTACTAATTTCATATTACTAATTTAACGGATTTTGCTGTGTTTTTCGGTTGGTTTGGTTGGTTTATTTCATATAGTTTAGGTTTAGGTAGAATTTGAAGTATGGTGTTTGGAGCCGTATTGTAGACAAGTCAACCCCACCCCCATTACACCTGTTTTATTTGATTTTATAATTCGTACTAAATACATTTTAACTTTTAACCCATCGTCGTCGTCTTGTGTAGTTGCAATATTATAATATTATTTACTGTAAACCAAATTCTAAATATGTTTCTGTTTTTTGTTTCCCAAAATAATTATGGTATTCCATCAACGAATCCTCGAAAATTCAGAGTTTAATAAGGGTAAGAATTACAATACACGGTCATTGACCATCGCTCGTTGTTGTTTTCGTATTCGTACAATTGTACGCTGTTTATTTAGATGTTGATTTTGTTTGCTTGTTTTTTTTTGGTCTTAATTTTTTGTCATTTTTATTCATTAGAATTAGAAGGCGTTTTTGGTTTTGGTCTTGTGGTTTTTTGGTCATTTTGGTTTTTGGTTCGTTTGGAATGGTGATTTTTGGTCTGTACGACGTACAGTGTACAGCACATAGTTTAGTTGATAAGGTAGTCTATGTAGAGTTTAGAAGCTTTTTGTTGGTGTCATTTTTTACGTAATCCTAAAGGGTTATATGAACTAATTGGAAATTACGCATATTTGCAGGCAAGAGGAACCGACAGTAGCTGCCATCAAAACTTCAGCTAATACACCTACAATAACCGATACCAGTGACGAAGATATTCCAACAGCAACAGTAACTACCATGACTGACACAATAACTGATGACACACTAGGACAAACTGTGACTACTACAATTAAACCCGAGCAAGAAAACACAACTGAATCAACAAAAGGCGAAGGACTCACCAAAAATGGACATTCAAAAATAAAACATAAAAATACTACCACAACCACTGAGGTCGAACAATCCGGCGGGGAATCAGGGAAATTAGGTGAATCCGGCTCAGAAACCACAACCGAATCTGGAAACGGTAATCGTGGATATTCAAAAGTTACACACAAAAACGCTACCACAATTACCGAGCGTAGAGAATCTGGTGAATCAGGAGAACCAAGTGAATCAAGTGAATCGAAGCGTTTAACCGGATCCGGTTACACGGACGAGACGAGCTTGACCGGTGAGATTGACCGACCTGACAAACCCGGGCATTCTAAAACCACACACAGGAACACCACCACCACTTCAACCCGTGTAACAGAGTCTAGTGAATCCGGTTCGAGCAAGGAAACCGGAAAATCTGAACATTTAACCGGATCCGGTTACACGGACGAAACGAGCTTGGCTGGTGAAATTGACCGACCCGGGAAGCCAGGGCATTCAAAAACCACAAGGAAGAATACCACCACCAGTACTTCAACCGGTGTTACCGAATCCAGTGAATCCAGTTCGAGTAAAGAATCCGAAGGATCTAAACATTTAACTGGATCCGGTTACACGGACGAAACGAGTCTAGCCGGTGAAATTGACCGGCTCGGTTACACAGATGAAACGAGCTTAGCCGGTGAAGTTGACGGACCTGGCAAACGCGGGCATTCAAAAACTACACGCAAGAATACAACCATTAGTAGTACTTCAACCCGTGTAACAGAATCTGGTGAATCCGGTTCAAGTAAAGAATCCGGAGAATCTAAACGTTTAACCGGATCCGGTTACACGGACGAAACGAGTCTAGCCGGTGAAATTGACCGGCTCGGTTACACAGACGAAACGAGCTTGGCCGGTGAAATTGACGGACCTGCCAAACGCGGGCATTCTAAAACTTCACGCAAGAATACAACCATCAGTAGTACTTCAACCCGTGTAACTGAATCTGGTGAATCTGGTTCGAGCAAAGAATCCGGAAAGTCCCAACACCTATCTGGATCCGGCTACACTGACGAGACGAGCGTAACTGGCCATATCCCGATCGATCATCATGGCCGGAATCGTTCAAAGACCACACGACAAAATAGCACAACCACAACCCGCTTCGAGGAATCCGGTGAATCCGGTTACAGTAGTGAAGAAGTCAGTGCAGCAGGTCAAATCACCGGGGCAAGTAATTTAAGCGGTCGAAAAAATACGACAAAATCTACTGGCTCATCTCAAGGATCCTATTTTAGTGAAACTGGAACTTCGGCCAAAGCCGGTTCCGGTCATGATTCCCACCACGCTCATCATCGCAAGGTACATACGACAGTGGAGACTATCGTAGTAGAATCTGGTGAAATAGATACAGGTACAGATATACAAGGACAAGGACAAGACTTATCTGCTTCAGTAGCCCACGATCCCCTCAAAAAAGCGACCCATACTAATCGAACTGAACAAACCGTCGTAGACGGCGGAGTTACCAAGAAAATTACTACTGTTGTCAAAACCGTCGAGGAAGAATACTACTCGGACGAAGACCCGAATTCTGACCTCGAGGGAAATGGGGACTTAATGGATGGACGGCACAATAACTAAATGCAAATACCCGCTACAGTAATTTAGCAATACACGTACTAACGTACAATAGGTTAGATATACGACTTAGGACAAATATTGTGCCAATTCTGCTCTGCTCCGTAAGATATTTTGAATGCTTTTTTTTTGGACAGAACAAAAGTACCTAGCTTTGGTTTTCATGGTTCCGCTAGTCCTTTGAATAAATTATAGATAGGCATTAGGTTAGGTTAGTGCTATTTTCAGTTTCTGTAGCCTACTGCATGGCTAATTTAAACTAAATGTTGTTTACTATCTGTATGTGCCAAATTAACTAAACTTTAGTATGTAGATTTTTTCCATTATGGAACATCCCCGTTCCATTGGAATCCTCAGAAAAAGGTATTGCTGAAACGACAATAAAAAAAGAAAACGAGGCGTCTTGAGTCTTTTGAGTATTACAATGACAAAAGATTCAATTCTAAGCAGCTATGTATATGTAATTAATTAAAATTAGGATAATTAAAATTTAATTATTATTAAATCTACTATTGGGAAACCCAAGCCAAGAAGTGTTAAATATTCATACATAGGTTATGTTCATGTGTATATGACTGTGTGTGAAATTATTAATGTAAAATGGTCCCTTGCATTTATACATATATTTCTGAAGTGTATTTATACTACATACATACTAATAACTGTGTTTCTTAATTATATTGACTCGTATACTGTGCCTTGACTCAAAACTAATACAAAATATACAACAATACAAGTATCAGCTAATACAATACTTTCTCTATATACAAATTATATGTATGCGTTTGTTCTATGCGTTTTATGTATGTAGACGTGCATAACAGCATACCTGTATGCATGCGTGTATTTATGCGAGCTGGGTACACAGGAATGTGTAAGTATTCAATTCACGCATGCGTATCCAGGTACAAATGCGTATGAAATTGCATGCCTACATACGTTCCGGTATGCTCAATGCTCATGCATACATGCAATACATACGTGGATACACGAGTGCATTTCCCCATTGTGTGAGTCATGCTCATGTATGCACGTGTGTATTTTATTCATGCATACGTGTATGGGCTGAATTCGAGGAAAACCTATTACCTATTAGGTATACAACTTCGTATGCATTATGCTATGACTTGATTTGAATTTGAACTTTGTGATGTTTGTATGTATGTATGTACGATGTTCGTTTAAACATGCTAATGATTGAGGATTAATCTACTGAGTTTAATTTGTTCAATGTTCAATTGCACAACTGCCATTATTTTATGTTCTTATT
Organism: Ceratophysella denticulata; assembly: GCA_034694925.1. Lineage (NCBI taxonomy): Eukaryota > Metazoa > Arthropoda > Collembola > Poduromorpha > Hypogastruridae > Ceratophysella > Ceratophysella denticulata. The sequence continues at coordinate 24,303 of JAQFYT010000475.1, forward strand.
ATTTCACTCAATTCTATACTGCCAAAACACAAATTAATAATAATAATTATTATTTAATTTACATAATGATAGTACATCCAGTATGCAATTCAGTATGAAGGCTCTAAATATAAGGAATTAGACTAATGAAAATGAATAAATATGGTTCAATAAATGCTTACCCAATTAATGAGCGACTACGGTACGAAATGCAGTGCAATTGACTCGTTTTATTAAATTGGAGTTTACGCTGGATTAGGCATTAAACGAAATTCAGTTTCTGTTTTTTACATCACGTAACATTTCAGCACTAAACACCGCCGCGCCGATTGGAATTTAAGAATTTTTATTGTATTTTCAATTGACGTTATGAAAAATATATTCTAGGTCGTTTTATGGTCGCAAGTTTCAAGGAGTAAAACTATTTAGGTAACATTGTCTGTCAGTTAAGAGGAACTTAAAAGGGCATCTGTTCCATCTCCCACCACAAGGTGCGCTCGAAAATGGCAACCATCAAGGCATAGTCAATAGCGAGCCTAACACCCTGCTCAAAAACTCATTCAACGTCAATTACTTAT
>JAQFYT010000476.1:0-24841 GCA_034694925.1 Ceratophysella denticulata
GGTCCGTCGGTTCTGCATATGACAGACCAATCTTGACATTGCCATTTTTTCAAAAGTTGAGTCTCCATTATGACCCCCACATTTAGCACATCAAATCGATAGTACTCATCGAGAGAAACAAGAATATGCATATATTTTCTTCCTACGTCAGTTCGTTCAAAAGTTATAGCCTGGTCCGTCGGTTCTGCATATGACAGACCAATCTTGACATTGCCATTTTTTCAAAAGTTGAGTCTCCATTATGACCCCTACATTTAGCACATCAAATTGATAGTACTCATCGAGTGAAACAAGAATTTGCACATATTTTGTTCATGGTACTTTCGGTCGGCCATATAATATGGTCTACACATCATTCTAAGCGGTCCTCTGGTCATATAACGTGGTCCGCTGGTCATAAAGTAGTCCGCTGGTCATATACCGTGGTCCGCTGGTCATATAACGTGGTCCGCCGGTCATATAATGCGGTCCGCCGGTCATATAACGTGGTCCGCCGGTCATATAATGCAGTCCGCCGGTCATATAATGCAGTCCGCCGGTCATATAATGCGGTCCGCCGGTCATATAATGCGGTCCGCTGGTCATATAATGCGGTCCGCCGGTCATATAACGTGGTCCGTCGGTCCGTCGGTCCGTCGGTCCGTCGGTCCGTCGGTCTGGTCCTTCTTTTAGTCACACCCTATTGGTCGTGAGTGTACAATATCCGTGTGCCACAGCACAAACAACCGACAGTGCAAAGTGACATGAACACTTAATTAAGTACACAAACCGCACACTCCACCAGATCTTACGTAAATGTCATAGCCAATAGCTTAAAATTCTAGAATGTTGCGTTTCAACAGTAGACCTGGTGCACTTGGGTTTGGAGATGGTGGGAATTCAATTGCTATTGGATTCGGTGAGCCCGAATTGGATGCAAATGCTGCACTCACGGAATTAGACAAAGGTATAATGCATAATACATATAATAACACCAAAACACTTGAGCCTTAAATCTGGTTTTAACAATTAACAATTTATTAGTGTATGAGTTAATAATTTTATTAATTGGGACGTAATCCTACAACGTCACGTGTCACGTGCCACGTTCGATTAAATAGCTTTTACTTATGCACTATATGTCATGTTGTCGGTTTTTGGTGTCGTAGGTCTGCGATCAACGAAGCTTGGGGAACAATGTGAGGCTATTGTGCGTTTTCCAGCACTATTCGAGAAATACCCATTTCCAATTTTGATCAACTCAGCCTTTCTCAAGTTGGCTGATGTGTTTCGAACTGGGTCAAACTTTCTGCGTCTCTGGGTACTTCGTGTTTGTGAACAGAGTGAACGGCACTTGGACAAGATTTTAAATGTTGATGAGTTTATACGAAGAATATTCAGTGTCATTCATTCCAATGACCCCATTGCTCGTGCTCTCACACTGAGAACGCTTGGTAGCCTCTCTGGATTGATTCCAGAACGAAAACCTGTTCATCATAGTATTCGGGTGGGCTTGGACTCTCATGACTTGGTTGAAGTTTCTGCTGCAATTTACGCAGCTTCCTGTTTTGCGAAAAAGTCGAAGTAAGATGTATTTGGTTAGAGTAGATTACATCTATATATGTGCTCAGTCTTTATTAAGTATTCTAAACTATATTAACATATTCTAAATAGAACATTCGGGACAACAATGTGCACGAAAATATCTGCAATGGTACAACGACTATCAACTCCGATTGATCTGAAACTTCGATTGATCCCAATTTTCCAGTACATGCACCATGATGTGGCGACTGCTTCAATTGTAAATGTCAAATACGAAATCTTTAGGTCATGTAGAATTAAACCTTGAGTATATACACATTAACGTTTTTCTCATCCAATCTTAGGTGAGGAAACTGTGTCAGGAATTACTTCTGAGCTATCCCTCTGAGCAGTTTGTAATTACGACTTTGCACACATTGACACAACTAGCTGCTGCTTCAATCTCGGACTTAACAGAACAAGTGAGCAATACTTCTATGCCTGTTATTTTTCATCACGCCTTATTCCCACGTGCTTAATACTACCCACTACCCTATTTCCCTTTGCTACTAAATAGGTCTCATTTTTACTGGCGAATCTGGATGACTCACGTCCTCAAGTGAAACTAGCCGGTTTGAAGGATTTAAATTTTTTGGGTGAAAAGGGTGGTCATTTATGGGAACCAGCTCATATTTCTGTTCTGATCAACTCGATCATGAATCATTATTCCGATCGAATGGGAACGGATGACTACAATCGCCTGGACTCTGATATAATCTACACAACATTGGATGTTATAAACAGCCTCACGTCATCATCTGCTATTCTTAATTTTGTCACTTCATCAGGTAATTTTGGAATTACTTCATGTTATATATGTAATATGCAATTCAAGTGAACTGTAGACCGGTCATACTTTCTCCGCCATATGCGTATATTGGATATTGGACATGTAATAGTATTCCTGTTTATTCGCATTTTTAGAAACACCACTATGGAGATTACTGGACACAAGTATTCAGTCGTCAGACATTAAAATTGTGTTGAAGTCCATTCAAATAGGGACCAGTATAATGGTTAGCTGGTGAGTAAACTGATGATTTATCTATGATTTAGAATTTACTTTTGGGAATGCTAAATATGTTCTAATTATAATATTCGCTTCAGGAAAAGTACTGAGGAGAGGTTATCCGAGGCTGGGATCACACTGGTTGGAATGATACGTGTTGGAATGGAATCACTTCTAAAAACGCTTTGCTATCCGAGTTTGGGTGTAGTACAAGTAGAAGATGAAGACAGGGACCAAATGCTGAAGGATTTACAAACATCATTTGTATACGGCATATTATTATGCAAAACAAGCCCTGGTTTCTGCGATTGGTTTGGACATATAATTGTAGAACTGTTGTTGGAAAATTCACTTTCGAGTAAGTTAATTCTTGAATGAAATGAATCCACCGTTCATTAATATCATTCTTCATTCTGTATTATCTTTAATATTTAATTTTTATCAGTTGAGAAGAGGAATATAATTTGCCAGGCCTTGGGAAATATTTGTAGTTTTAGTACAAAAACTGTTCAAGGTGTTATTCCAAATATTATAAATTCATTGCAAAAATGGGACTTGGCTCGACTTGAAGCTGAAAAGAATAATGCGGTAAGCCGAAGGTCAAATTATTCGTTAAGATATGACAATATCTCTCAGCGATTCATGGTAGTATGTACCATATCCGTGTACCTAGTTAACTGATATGTGGTAACTCCCGACTTTGACACGTTCAAATGACTCAAAGTTTGAAGACTTTCCATTTCTCTTTCTTTGTTCACAGGTTGTCATCATTGCCATTATTCTACAAGCTCACCATGGTTATTCATTACAAACCTCAACGATTGACTTCATTCAGTATGTTATCCGGAATTCGAGTCTATGGGTTTCATATAGAATTGCCCGAAGTTCGTTTAGGTAAGAGTGAGCATCCTTCAGCGTATAACCAGTGACCAATGCCCGAAAAGTTGCCTTTAAATTCTGAATATAAATATTCTTATAGATTTGGACAACCGGAGCTTGCAGCAGTTGCGTTGGAAGGTTGTTCATCCAGAGTGTCATCTGAAAACTTTCATTTCTGGCTCTCGGCACTCCATTCCATTGCAATTGGTGAAGATCTCCTATCAAAACCTGACAAGAACCCACTTCTTCATACCCGGTTATCTCTGGCAACTAATTTGTATTTGCAAGCTGTCACGTCACTGAAGGTAAATACTTCAGTAGGATTCAGTTTCTATAAGCTCTAATTTATTCCTGGGAGCTGCGTACAATTTTAATTAAAACTTTCAGGCAGCAAGTTCTCCAGCAGTTTCTCTTGTGTTTCAAACGGATTATGTTAAACTGCGGGCTGAAATGCTGGTTGCATTCAGGAGTTTCTTGGTGTCATGTGGAACCCTGCAGTTTTCACCTCCCCCAGCAATTGCACCAAATATTGTTTGTAGTGGAAATAAGGACTCGCTACTGGCTTCTGGACGTATCGTCTCACAGGTTCGCCCCTTAGATTTTAATTACAAGTTATGCCTTTCGTCGTGGGCTGGTACAAGTACTTCAAGTTTTGACACATTGTTCTTTAGTTGCGAAAGTCGGTGCGGGAATTTTATACCCTTAGTGAAGCCTACGACCGTTTGTACCAGACTGCTTTCGACGCGGATCCCGAGAGTTTACTTAATGTTCAAATGTAAGCTCTATTTGCTCATATCAGTTCTTAAATCTAACATATGCTGATACCAAGCTTTTATTATCCCCTCATTTCTAAATCTGTAGACTCAAGCAAGTTTGCCAGTTAGTTGGGAGATCCATTGAAAAGGTCGTTGTTTCAAGTGAGCAGCCCAGTATTGGAATAGGTGACCAAGCCTTTTCATTCTGCTGCGATGTGGACAAAATGGACTTCAGTAATTCACTGACGTTAATAAAAACCTGTAAGCAAGCCGGGGAAGTGCTCAAGGTGTTGCAAATACTTCCGTCCAAAATTGTTACACAGCAGGTACTGTTCGAAGTTATATGATCAACTGATTGGAATTCCACGTATGGTGTCCTGTCGTGCAGACATTGTAATGTTTTGTGTATTTCTAGCACGTGGACACATTGAAGGAATCCGCAAGACTTTTAATTGAAACACCGATTGCGTATCCACGGTTTTTCTTTCAAACACTTCAAACTACTAGGATTAAGGTAAACGCTGTGTTTCGCGATGCGTGATAGCACAAGATATTTCGAATATTACTTAGCTATTTGCTAAGTAATATTTCTTCCTGCTTGATTAATAGGCCCAAAGGTATTAACTTTTGATCTTATATCATATATTTTTACGCCGCCTAATTCTTAGATTGCGGTGTCACCTCAACCAAGAGCATCGGGAGAAAGTGTAGCGCTGACAATGGGAAATAACCTGGCACTCAAAGTTGAGGGTGTTATTGAACAGACCTTTGCGGGTGTCAGGAAAGCAGCCAAAGATGGGGTACCAGCCAAAAAATATTTCAGAAAAGCCAAACTTGTGCGTATAACTGTTATAGCTACACCTCCAACACCGAGTGTCAGGCCACTTGTTCATGGAATGGATCTAAACAAGGTATCATGATCATACATGCCTAAATACATCAGTTCAATTTAAAACACATAGGTACGAATTGCAGTTTCACAAACAGCAAACATTGTTATTCATTCCAGCTGAATCAAGAACCCATTGTTATATCTAAAGAAGTAGAGCCACATCGAGATTTTTTCACAGTCCAATTCCTGCTCGCACTCTGGCAGATTGGAATAACTACGGTTTCAGTGGAAGCTTCCGTTGTTGATTTTGATGGAAGACATTGGATGACTGGTCCCAAAACTGCACTTTCTGTTCGTGTTTATGAAGACACGAGTTCGACTGGGAAGGCGCAGAGTACATCTGTGGCTGGTCAGGCGGCGAGGTCAGGTGGGTCTTCCAGTGGGACTGGAATTCCTTCTCAAGCAATGGGTTCAAAGCCCCGAATTTAAGGTCAGAATTTGGAAGGCATAAATTAATTGAAATACAAATTAGCTTATTTTTGACTTCGCGAATTACATCGGTTTCTTATGTTTTATTTCAATAAAAATAAACCTCATGCTTAGTAAATGGTACAAATAGGGGGCATTCTATATTTTAAGTTTTAATTAATTTAATTTTAATTTCAACGTATGAAATCTTAACTTGCTGCCAGTTATTCACTAAAGCTGCTACTGTTTTCTTCTAAATAATAATCTGAATTTTATTGCGAAATATATATATATACCTATATACGCTTCCAAGAAAATATATCTTACGTTATAGGGAATCTAACTTTAAATATGAGTGCAATCTTTACTTGAATTCTGTGTTTCATTCCGTTTTTACCGTTGAAAATCGGATTTTCCACCAGTTTTCTTTAGAAGTCGAATATCCTGTATTATTATTGCCTTATCCATAGCTTTGCACATATCGTAAATCGTCAGAGCCGCAATTGCGACTGCGGTCAAAGCCTCCATTTCCACTCCAGTGTTGGACGTTGTTTTGGCAAGGGATGTAATTCGAATAGTATTTGTTTCCGGTTCCAGTAAGAGTTGAATATCCACTCGGCTCAATGGTAGCGGATGACAGAGAGGGATTAAGTTCGAAGTTTGTTTTGCAGCAAGGATTCCAGCAATTTGAGCCACCGTGAGCACGTCACCCTTCTTCAACTTATTCTCACTAACAGCCTTATATGCAATATCGCTCAGTTTGACCCGACCTTCCGCAATTGCTTCTCTGCTCGTGGTCTTCTTATCACTAACATCCACCATCTTGACTTTACCCTGAGAATCAACGTGACTCAGAATGGGTTCCGGCGTTTCTTCAGATGCTCCTGATTTAGGAGAGGACGTGTGGAGGAAACACGCTTGATGATGACGATTCATGTCGATACGAATACGAGGTTGATGTAGAAAAATGAATTGGTGTAATAGCGGACTAAGATTATGACTATTTGTAGCAGCCAGATTAATTTTTGAATTTATTTTCAGTCTTCTGGTTTTTTCTTGAAATTCAGACTGCTGTTCAAGTTGATCTGTAACAAGGAGAAATGCAATATTCAGGAAATTATATTCGATTCAATTATTTGCCAGGATCACGCTTACATAAAAGCTCACGCTGATAGGCCTTGACTCTGATTTTTGTGAATGCGAAAAAGGGTGCAATATACAATCAAAAGTGCACAGATAGAGGACAGAAGATCTTACATGCGTTACCAATTCAGAGAGTTCACCCACCGATTAGAATCATAGGTCGGTTTTTCATTTTTGCTAGATTCATCATTCCTATGGAGAAATTACATTAAATTAAACAGTGTAGGTCTTAAACGTGTAGGCACTTATGTGCTTTAAGATCTGTATTAATTGTAGTATACATATAGAATTGAATACACAACACACCAGCATGTTTTGCGTGTTTTCTTTTAACGCCTTGACCGATCAGTGACATGAGTTCATCATCAGTTGCTCCGTTTCGTATGGCGTCCCTATTTAATTCGTATATTTTGTTAAGGCTTGTATCGTTGAATGTACCACACAGATTGACAGATTGACTCACATCAATGCTATGAGGGTTTGTAAAAGTTAACATTACCTCAATGAAATCTCGGCATTTCCAAAGAGACACACTTTCAGGTTACCATCCGCAGTAATTCGGAGACGATTACAGCCTCCACAGAAATGGTCCGACATGGAAGTAATAAACCCAAATTTACCCTGATGTCCGGCAATTTTGTAGGCCTACACATGGATAGTAATTATTTCATCAAATGCGCTTATTACATTACATTTCATTAAGCATCTGATCCTTATTTAAATACCTTTGCTGTATGGTTCACAGAGTCTTCTAACTTCTGAATATCCGGGAATTTCTCTTTGATCATAGTCAGCATGTCTTGATAAGGAAACATTTTGACCAAGTCCCATTTATTACCCGAGAAGGGCATGTACTCAATGAATCGGACGTCAATGTCCCTATCCTTAGTCAGTGCAACAAAATCGCAGATTTCGTCATCATTCGTACCCTTCATGACGACTACATTCAGCTTGAGGGCCTGGAATCCCATGAGTTGAGCCATTTCAATTCCTTTCCAAACTTTGAACCAGGCACTCGGAGGCCTTCTCGACACTTTCTCGAATTTTTTGGGGATTAGTGTGTCCAAACTAATATTTAAATGCGTCACTCCGCTTGCCACTAAATCATTCATATGTCGAGCCAGGAGCAGTCCATTGGTTGTGATTCCAATGGCTTTTAAGTTCAGTTCTGATAACTGTCCTGGAGTTTTAAATTGGCCATTAATATTTTCTGTAGAGTGGAATCTTAGGATTAGTCATGAAATACTAAAGTTCTTACCAATTATACTTGGCAAATCTTTTCTTATCAATGGTTCACCGCCCGTGAATCGGATTTTGTCAACGCCTTGGCTTATGAAAAGTCTTCCAACGCGCACTAATTCAGCTGAAGATAGTAATTTTTCCGTCGGCGTTAGTGGAACTCCTTCTTCAGGCATGCAATATGTGCCTAGTCAAAGTCGATGGTTTATAAATAAATATGTCCCTTTATATAAGGTGTATTAATTATTTTCGTAAAATATGTAGTTAACGTACATCGTAAGTTACACCTCTCCGTAACGGAGATGCGGAGATAAGTGTGCTCTCTTCCAAACTTATCAGTGAGGAAGGCCGAAAATGGTAATACTTCTTCCGATTGTAGTTTTCGGAGCCTGGACATTGGTTCATCCTGCTTCAGCGGAATAGCCTAAAAATATATGTTCATCCATGAAGTTTTGTAAAGTTCAAATTGACACATTACTAGCAATAGGGGTTGAATATTCCAGTTTTGGTGAAAGCTAAGGCAGGTGAAAGTCCTGCGACTCATCGTTATCATGTAGTGTATTAAATATATGTATGCGAATAGTTACATTTAACAGGCTTAACCCTTAAACATTTCATGATATAATCTATATACTTTAGATAGGTATCCATGTAAATATTTACTCATTTCTTCCGCTTTACCCCGCAAACCGCGTATTTATAAAGAGGGTATAGTAATTGTGTCATGTTTGATGAAAAGTTCTGTATCAAATCAACGTATAGTAAAATGATACATGTAGATACACCAACAAATGAATTACAAATTGTAAGGAATATTGTCCGTCTAATTGCTTTATAAGGTATATTCAAATTCAATTCCGTTCTGACTTCTGACATCCGCAACTTTCGGACCGGCACAGCGGCGACAGCGACATGTTTATGGGCTTGTGCCTGAGAAGCATGCTGGAATCTATTTTCTACAACAAATTCTTATGAAATAAAGTGACGAAGAAAGCTATCATTGTCCCGTTCCCCGACCCCGAATCCGGAATCTATATCCGATTCCGCGTGTGTGTATCCCATCCCACGCATATAGAAATGCTGAATCCCATAATCCTTCCATTCGATCCGTGGCTAAAGCGGTTGGATAGGTTGACTCGCTAATGCATGAAGACAACCGGTATGATTGCCCTCTTTAGCCCCGACAAGATCCAGCCATGCAATCCGACGAACTCCAGCATCCAGCCCAGCACAGATAGATATTCTAATCTAATTCTATCCCTATCTCCTACTACAGTACACTACTGCTATCATGCTGGGAGAAAGGAGAGAGGGGACACGGACACGAGAAATTATCGATCAGGATAGTGAAAGCATGCTTGACTGAGCCACTTCCTGTCTCCAGAACCCTTCCAGAACTCCGCACGTACACTGTCAATTTTTTTATCCCGGATCCTTCTTCATTTTATTCCTACACGCAGAGTCTGACCGATTGCCGATATCAAATCAACACGGCTTGTAAACTACATAACGTTATTGTTATTACAGAGTACATGCTGGCTGGCCTTGTACTAACAATAGTACATTAAAACATAGGAACAATAACTCTGAAAATTATTGTGTAAATACTTGCAAACTGTGAAAATACATTAAAAAAAACGCTTACTTGTGCGGAGACAGCGGGTTGACTGTAGAATCGAACGACCTCTGAAAGTGAATTCTTTGGCAGTAGAAATCTAGAATTTCTGCAATATGCCGCTTTGGTAAAATTTGTAAGAATAGACATTTTGCTGAATTCTCAAATTCAGGATCAATTCAACCAAAGAATATCCACGCAACACACACAGCTCTGCTCAAAGTTCGGACACAGTGTAGTGTGCAACTAAGTATAATAGTTCTACAGTAGTTGTCTGGAATTGCGATTTGCGATGTCTATCCCAACACGTGTAGCATATTACATCCAAATCGACCGTCACAATCTCTTCCCTCTAATTGAAACCCGATAACAATACGCTTCAGCCTTGAAAACAGTTGTGTCGTTATGTATATGGCTCGTGGTCTTGGCACACAATTTCACAGCTCCGGTATCTGCTACATGTAGAATGCTATAGTGTTATTAGCTTTTTTTCGGAGTTTGAAATGGGATGTGGACACAGGCTGTGTATCAGGACTACAATAGGCCTATTGTTGTCCGATAAGGCCTATATGCTTAGCTCTGTACACTTGGGTCACGTCACACAGGTGTTCGTGTAAGTAAATAGAAATTTGGTGAGTGGTTGTGGACTTTAAAAGGTATATTTTACGCGTGTTTAAATTCCTGGAATTAGTACGGAACGGTGCACAAAGAATAAGGACTTAACTATTGAATCCCGATGATGGTTTTACTTGAAATTGAATAATACTGACTTACTTCATTAGCCACATTATAACCTTGCCGGTGTCACGAGTGCAACTAAAATTTTCAATTCTCGTTATACGACGCGTTATCCGTTATCATGTGATTTATCCATCATGCATTATGGAAAAAACCTTTGATTCGTGGTTACAACTACGATTCTAGTGTGCTGTGTGCTACGTACTTACATACTTAATCAGTTTCTAATTCATTCGGTGCTCGAGTAAATGGGCTACGCCGCTCTGAAGAAATATTGGGCTTGCATTGCATTGATGATCTCTCTCCGACTCTATTTAATTGAGAGTACTGTATATGTGTCTACTACAGAATAAGGCTGAATGCTGAATCTAATTGGATTGGATTCGTGTGAATGTGAGCGAGTAAGAGTATACAGAAGCACAAATTATACAGCAAATTCTGATCCCTCGTTATGTTAATTCATGAGGGGAATGAAAATTAATTTACAAGCATATGCAGGCGCGTGGGTTGTGAAGTTTCACTTTCAACTTTATATACTGACTGCACGAGTGGAGAGTTAGTCTATGCATATCTGTATGTATAGTATATAGTGCCAGTAGACGCTTTAATTTATTGCGATTGATTAAACGTCAAATACTGTAAGCTTTTGCTGAATTGTGTAATCTCTACAGTTTACAATATTGTGAGGCTGCTGAAAGCTGGTCAAAAGTTATAAAAGCGCTGCTAAATACAAAGTCCAGCAACCGGGATTTTTGCAAACATCTTTGGTAACCAGAGTTTGAGAGGTTGTGTTTCGTAATTATACCCATCTATGTATTTCCAAAACTTCGTGTTACTTAATTAAGTAATTAATTCATATATATATATATATCTGTTATTTCGTGTTACTGAGTTGGCTAACAATTATCAGTATTTGGCTTATCTGTCATCATCTAGATGAGCTGTTCGTGACGTGTGTTATAGTTTTACCAACTTTTCCAATATTCGTATACATAGTGCTCACACGAGGCGTCGTCAGTTGTTTCTATGTTTGTATATGTCTTTCATTGTATTAGAGACTAAAATCATTCTTTCGGGTGTTCTCATTCCAATTTCCAATAATGTTCCCTGTGTAAAGTAGAGCTATGCCTATACCTACACCTACTGGCTAAGGTAATACATACATAGTACACATAGATTAGTGAATTAAGGCTTGAATAAGTTATGAGGTAAAAGGTAAATTAATAGCTATGTTCTTAGTCTATATTGGATATACGGTTTACCTCATAAATGGAATTTATGACAGTGTAACAACGAGGTTTTTGAAGGCAAGTCAGGCAAGGAAAGGAATTATTACCCAGTCGACTACTTCAGCCACCGCAGTCGGATATTAATGAAGATGAACTGACATAAGACCTACTGGTTGTTAAAACATCGATTTTCGGTCCCATGTTCTACTGCTGCTTTCCTTTCCACACTTCTCTCCGATTCCAAGTAAAATATTACCGAATTATACAATAGACAATGGTTCTGGACAATATACGTAGCTAAATTCCATTGGCTTTTGGCCTGGCGTCCATTCTCACACACGTTATACGTTAAACGTCTCAATTGGTGAACTAAAGTTAATTTATTACTGTGATAGTTCAGTTCAAGAATGAAAGCTGGATCAAGTGATTCCAGCAAGCAATCAAAGGTTTCTCAAGTGCAAGAAAGTCGTTCCAAACTGAAGACTAATATTTCCCAGTCGTCCTTCACCTTTGGGCATAATGGAGAAAGTTAGGGCGACCAAATTGTCGCCCTGTCTCCGCATCATATGCTGCTTCCTATTACTATTAGCTGGAACGAATTCTCCAGGTTGTGAAAGTCTGCGGTTTCATGGAATCTTCCACTCGGATAATTTCTTTCTCTTCCTCTCCAAATTTGGATTCCAGAAAACAGAAGCATGGAACAAAAACCATACGCAGGGATATATTTATGGAAATATCACAGATTCCCTGGATATCGGACTGGATCCATACTTCCCATCAACAACAACTACGGTTCCGCCGATACAAATCAAGCTAACTTCCAGCACTCTAGCTCCGACCCCGTCAAGTCCTGATACTTTTGCAGCATCTGCAGCCGCTCTTCTCGCCAATAATTCCAGTTCCAGTAAAAATCCTTCAGCGTCAACCACAACTACGACAACTTCCACGACCACAGCTGCTCCGCTCATTACTCCGAAGTCCGTGCCAAAAACATACCCGGTCACACTCGTGGTGGTAGACCGTAGTTATTTTTTAGATATCTACAAACACCGGAATTCCAGATTGGAAGACCGGGACAGTGCTTGTCAAGTTATGTTCCAGTATATCTCACATGGGATGGGGAATGGTTGTAGTGCTGAAGCCAAGGTGGATTTTCATAAGTTTTTGAGGAAACTTCCTTGTTCGAAATATGGACTTTGTGCTGATGAGACTAATCTTTCGTCAGTGGTACAGAATAGTCAATTTACATTCCCCATTGAGAATAAGGGCGAAGCCAAGTAAGATAATGTACTTATTTAAATTTAATGAATTACACCAACATACTTTGTAAATCTGTCTCATTTTAACAGCATTTCAATCCTATTTTCCAGATTTTGGTACGTTAGCCTAGTCGCCTGTTACTTTGATGAACAGGATTGTCAATGGAAACATAGTAGAAGCAACTCCGTATTACAATACGACCTTCATTTGGTCAACGGGAATCCATACATGAAGGCTGAGAATCCGTTGGAAAATCAGTTCTCCTTTGATAAACAGGTAGAATTTTATTTAAAATATTTGATTTCGTGTCCATTTAAATTCTTAAACTGATATTCACCATTTTTCGTAAACATTTTGTGTTTCAGGACACTGTGGAAATCTACCTAGTCTTCTTCCTATGTTATCTAATCCTGTTCCCGTTGCAAGTTCATGCAGTGCTTCGGCAGCGTCATATCCTTCCACGACTTTTTACGGGAAGTGTTACCTTAGAACTGGGAGCGGTGCTCGCCAATGTCATTGACGTTCTCACATTTTCCGTGGACGGGGAGGGATATCCCAAGCTAGCAATTTTTGGGGATATTCTCGATATTCTGTCGCGGGTACGTTCACACTGCACCGCCATGGCACAGCTAACAATCTATAGATATAATTTCCTAAAATTAATCATCTACCATTTACAATTACAATTTTTAATTTACAGTCCGTCTTCATGCTAATTCTCTTGGTTCTGGCAAAAGGATGGGCAGTAACACGGACAGAGCTAACTAGTAAACCCCTTATATTTACAATCTGGACGGCGTACAGTGTCATCAATATTCTTCTCTACGTCTGGAATCTGGTTAGTTAGAAATACAAAATACATAAGCAATAAATTAAGTGTTTTGATGTGAACCAAAGGGAAATAATTATTCTGATTCTTCCCATTTAGACGGAAGTAGATGTTATTGAAGACATCGAAGAATACCAGACTTGGCCTGGGTGGCTAATTCTGATTCTACGTACCGTAATTATGATGTGGTTTGTGTATGAGCTCAAAGACACAATGGATCATGAGCATCAGCCACATAAGCTTAACTTTTTCCTGCATTTTGGTGCCGCTGCCCTGGTGTGGTTCATTTATTTGCCCATTGTAGCCCTCATTGCCCTTCAAGTCTCCCCATTATGGCGGTCAAAACTTCTGCTAGGTGAGCCATCAGTCTTTACCACGTTGTACAAGAATTTAGACTCTAACTCTAAGCTAAATAGTATAATGAAATATTTCCAGGAATAACCTACTCTGCAGACTGTTTTGCATTTGCGGTAATGACACATCTACTCTGGCCCACCAGAAGTCAGCAGTACTTTTTACTGGCGTCCAACCTCGACACATCGGTCACGGATGAGCTCGAGGAATTCAATGAAGCTCCACATGTTGTGAATCCCTACGCTCGTCGTGGAAATAACCGAATCCCCAGCAATTATGCCCTCCATGACGTGTCTTCGTCCGAAGCTAGGTCCCTCACGCAAACAAACCACCACTCAATTAATAATAATACAGACTCTAATGGACTCCTGAGTTCCAACTCGTATCCTGATGAGAAGGACTCCTATCCTGACGACACTCCGCTCATCATTACCTAAAAAACACTAGCTGAATGCACACTAGCGTGTCCTGTGTACGGCACTTATGAGGAATTAGTTTAGGTATCAAAATGTTTGCCATATTACGTATTACCTGAATTTAACGGACTCAGTCCTCGCTGTACTGTGTTTTGGGTTTGGGTAGCGATTCGTTTGTAACTACCTATATTACTTGCATTCTTGGATTACAATGAAATTGCCAAATGAAACGTTGAAAGCTCACTTTTCTAGTTTATAAGTATTATACTCTTACTATCTAGTATTTGTAAACTCAAATATAAATTGTATTCGTACTTTCTAGTTGTTCTTATGCACATGCACATAATACAACACATATACGAATCGCGTGATAATGTAATGAGACACAGAACCTTAATGTTCACAACGATTTACGGTATGCACATTTTACAACTTATTTATAATTAGCAATTATCACATCCTCGAAAGGAGGCACAAAAAGAATCCAATGTGAAAACACTCTTTTGACAAGCACATTATCTTCTTCCTCATTTAGTAGTAAATTGACTAGAGCACTGCGATTTGACTTCACTTCAATGTGAATATCTCTCTAACATTTTTAATAAGCAGCCAGGTTGCAAGTTGCAATAAATCATTGTAATGTACAAGTGTGAAATGCAAAATTGTGTATTATTGTTGCATTATGGCGTAAAGAAGCTTACTAGAGTTATTTACTTGAATTAGAAAAATTCTTTGAAATTATTACAATAGCTTTAGATGACTCGTAATTTCGTCGATTTTGGTAACCGGTGAAGGACCTAATCCCAGCACGGTATACGTACCAGGTGTAATCTGTTGATAAAGAGAGACGGCGAGATGCGTATTAGAATTTGCTCCAGGAGAAAATTAAAGTCTAACACAAAATTTCACAGACTTCACAAAAATTAGTTCAAGTACCTGTGTGTAGCCAGCATCTCGGACAATAGCAGTGACAATACCCAGTCCCTTTGCCTTCTGTTGTAATTCCTTCAGTTCCGTTTCACCACCGTCACATTTGACACACACCTTCGTGGTTCCGGTAGCTTCCCACAAATCCAGACTTTCTTGATCCATAATCAAGGCATTTTGATAGCACATTACAGCTGCATGAGAACACTGTGCAGCAATTTTCCCTTTTCCCATTTGTAAGTCATTTCGAACCACAAATACCATTTTATGATTTCTACCCAAATTCTTGGCACGGATTGCTGCGAGTCTGGCTGCACGAGCAACAGTGTCAAATGTTACTGTTGTGTTCTTCTGCGCAGCTGAGGTGAAAAGAAATCTTCGATATAATACTCCAGTCAAGACGCCAACTCCAAATATTACTGCTGAGCCCAAATAAATTTCCCACGATCTTTCGGAATTCATTTTATGGTTTTGAAAATTGTTAAAGTTTCTTGTTCTTCTCTTGCTTCTGATACTCTTCAATGCAAATCCGAAATTCTTCTACTTCCTTTTGACACTTCCTCCAGTCTCGGGTTTCAGCAATACAAAACTGTGGAAGAAAGGTTAGTTACAGGTTACAGAGCTACACTTGATTGATACTTGATAGACAGACACATGCTGCATTTTTATTTCGAATCCTAAGTCTAAATAGAAATAAAACAGCAACGTGTCAGATCAGATATTTTCAAAATTTAATTTAAAATGTAAGGTTATAAGAAATATTCGGGCTGCTGCCGTCGTTTGCGGCCAGCAACGCAACCGGGAACTTTCACTGATTATTCGCGTGACTATTATTCTGATTGTGAATTTAGGTTAACTGCGGCACCGTATCCATGCTGGAATCCACACCACCTCACCGTTGACCTAATAATCTTACTGTCACGTAAATATCTGAGAAAGTCTCCGTCGTCCGGGGTATAAACCTGGCCACACCTGAAACTTTCCCTCGTGGCTAGTTCGCCCGCTATACCTAGCAAGAACAGCGAATACTCATACATCATATGGACTTACTAAACAGTTCCAGACAACATGAAACGACAACGACATGAGTACCGCTTTTGTTTGTGAAACGCAACGCGATAAACTATTAAACAGTCAACAACGGTTAAATCAATGCTTTTCACTTGATTCAATATTTTACCCACTATTCAATAAGTAATAATTATGTCTCACGCTGGAACTTCCAGCTGGCTTCTGCGCGAGCAGACAAGACAAAAATTGTTCATACCTGGGTCAAAATCAATATACCGCACTTCAACTCTACCTCACAATGTCCATCAACTTCACTCCGAGAAATACTTTGTTTGGTCAAGGCAAAGAAGTACATGGCCAACCTTTGCTCGAAACGCAACAACAGCTTTGAAGTGGTCACTTACTCCGGAAATGGGACAAAATACCCGAGAAAACACTGCACAATTCCGCGAAGGGCGTAAAATTGAAAAAGTGAAAATGCTGAAAGCTAAAACTTTAGTCTAGACTTTGCCTTTAATTTAAAAATAAATAATTGCTTAATTCATAATCGTTCAGAAGCTATGCATTTTGATCATACTCTATAACAGTATTTATGGAACTACTCGGCGGCACTCAGTGGGTGGGTACATACAAGATATACAATATTAAGTCATAAGTAGGTATGCGAGAGCGAGATTGATATGATAAAAGTTGCAAGTAGTTACCTGAACTTTGTGATGCTTTTCTAAACAACCGGCCTTCTTTAATTGTCGATCAACGGGATCGTCGTCCTCGTCCTCTTCTGTACTGCGAACTTTCTCTGCTCCGTGTCCAGCTGCTCGCTCCATTCAATCCTCACAAAGTACTGCTCTGTTTTCTATTTTCCCCACATCTAAACGTAAAAAAGGCAGAAATTCACGAAAAAGAATGATGCAATAGTACAGTTGACAGTACAGTAAACGTCAAACGTGAAACCAACGAAACAACGTAATGTCAAATGTATCAGTTTTGTGGAAGTTACGCTACAAGTTACAACGTTTTGCTAACGACAAACGAGACAAATGACACTGTAATGCAACGTACAACGTACCTAAAAGTTGTAAGTAAGGTGCCGGTATCGGGTTCACGTGTACAATCTTGAACTTGCAGAAAAGTGCAAAGCAACACCTATGTACCTGGGCACGACGGCTGGCAGGAGGCCAGTCCAAGGCCAAAATAGGACCAATAATTCAAGAATACCGCGTTGAGTGGCTTTTGGATTAGAGATAGCGTCCTTTCTTATAATATTACCAACAATTATTTATTATTTTTCCCCAAAAAAACTGCAAATTGGCACAGACAACAGACGCAACAATCCACATCAAAATAAGGTTATGAATTATAAGTGATACATTCATGTATTGTTTGGTTAACCAAAATCTGGGGAAAGTAATTCTGTGAGCATTCGTTTTTAACATTCTAAGCAATTTAAATGAAACAAGATGGTGCATTAGATACCTTACAGCACGAGCACGATCGTGCCTATTTGTTACATCATTGCTGTTTGCTCCATGAAATACAAGTATATTTCATAATATTTAAAGTAACCTAACATGTATTTATTACAAATACAATGCATAGATACGTCGTACGATACAGCATCTATTATTGTATTGATTGTATACGTATTGTATGATTGTATACGTGACGTAAAATTAGTACGCATATTGGATTTTTTGGGCATATCGAATCGAAGATAATTACAATCTAAAAATGGCGCAGCAAAGTAGGTAGGTATATGTACTTTTTCTTCTTTTTCTTTTTTTTTTCTTCTTTTTCAACTTTACTCCTCAAGTATTCATTATTTATTTGTATAACTGCATAATAATATTATAATCTACTTCCATTGTTTGTATATTATTACATTGTATGTACTTGAATATGTATACCCTGTACTTAACTCATATTTTGTATTTACCCTGATTGAACCACACATATTCGACAGATTTTACAAGGTATTATACATCAAACACATGTGAGAAATATATCCTAATATACATAGTACCTACAATAATATGAAAGTTTTAAAATGCATTTTACAAATGCCCATGTCCATACAATAAGTACAATGTTGAAAATGCATTTTACAAATGCCCATGTCCATACAATATGTAAATTGTTGAAAATGCATTAAACAAATGCCCATGTCCATACAAAAAGTAAATTGTTGAAAATGCATTATACAAATGCCCATGTCCATACAATAAGTAAATTGTTGAAAATGCATTATACAAATGCCCATGTCCATACAATAAGTAGGTAAATTGTTGAAAATGCAGTTTACACATGCTCATGTCCATACAATAAGTACAATGTTGAATGTTTTTGAAATATAGGTATATATCAATATAAGAATTGATTTATAAAGCTTCTTATACAATAAAGAACAACATTATGAAAAACCTGCCTGACGGCACCTTGGGACCAGAAGGAAACGATGATTAATGTTGGACAAATTAAATATAATGCTTAGGTAGAAGAAAGGCTACTGTTGTATTCGAATGCTCCAAAATGCGGATACAATAAAATGTCACACCTAACAATACGTATGGGATAATCAGGGCTGTCGACTCTCCGGATCCGAACGTGAAGCTGAGGTGTTGTTGATGGAATTATTTCGTCTAATTTCCCGGGGAAGTTTGGGCAAGGCTGGAATGGCAACACCACCGTGGACTTCACCAACACCCAAGTATTGAACTTCGTCATCATCATCATCCATGGGATTCTGGAGCCGAAGCCGAAGCTCCTTTGCAGCTCGAATTTGACTCATCTGTACTGCATCATCATCGGTACTGCCTTCTGGTGCGAAGTATTTTTTAATCTTTTTCGCTGTCCAAAAATCTGGAATCAGCGCCAAGGCCTCAATCTTTCCCTCAACAGAAGGCGAGTTTTCGTACTTACGTTTGAGGTTCTCGAACATCTGAAGATATTCACGGCTGATTTTTCTGACAGTATCTGCATTCTCATGTGGAAATCGCTTCCCTTGAAAATCCACACCATCACGTTCCAGGAGCTGAACAGAGCTCTGAATAACTGAAGCAATTTTCATACGAGCTTGAGTTCCAAGATCAGAGTCTGAAAGGTCTCTCGAGTCCAGCGGGCTTAGATTAAGGATTCGAAGGATTTGATTGAATCTTTGGAAACGCTGCGGTTTCGGTTGAGCGGTTTTCATTGTGCTTTCTGTTGCTGTCGGTGCAGCAGTACTTGCGGTAGCAGGCGGTACTGTTTTCTTAATGTAGACCGGCAACGGAATCTCTTCGGATTTTTCTTTCAAACCATCGGAAATAATGACCTCGGGAGTCATTTCTTGTTCCGGACATTTTGAAATGGTTGAAGTGGAGTTTGTTTTAATTGCGCTGGACGTAAGCACAGCATCATCGTTCGACTTCGAATTTCGATTTCGTGCACTCTTCCTCATCTCGACAGCTGGCGCCTTTCCTTCTCCTGGAATCAATGGCACCAGGAGTGGAGCCGGAGCTTTTGGAATATTCGCGGTAGGCATCGAAGCTGCGGTTCCAGCAGTTTCAAATTCTTGATTTTGCAACAACTCCCGTTGTTCTCTAGCTCTTCGTGTTTCTACGTCTTTAATGGCAAGAGTAACACAACCAATGCAAACTCTCTTTCCTGGAAGGAGTCCATACTTGTTGTTCCGAAGGAGGTTGAAGTACATTTCGGCATCTAGAATAAAGGCATCTTCATGGTTTAAGTATGGAGCTAGTACATAAAGGTTTACCAATTCGGCACAAGTAATTATGTCGGGTGAAGCTGTTCCCATTTGACCTCTCTGAGAATGAGGTTCCTCTGTAAAGCCCAATTCAACCAAGTGATGCTTGCAGATCAAATGCTCATTGTTTGGAACAATGTATAGGTACTCTTCCAACTTGGACTTGGCGGTATGGTCCCGAGCAATTTCGCCCCAGCGGAGAAACCCTTTCGAGGCTCCCAAATAATCCTCTTCGCATCGGACTTTAAATAGAATTCCCACAATACATTGTAGTGGTTCCGCCGCCGGCTCGGGCTGTTCTATTCCTTGACCTGATGTTACATTGGACGACGGCCATGACTTAAGAAGATTTGCCTGGAAAAAACAAATTATAGTCAACATTCAATAATTTTTGTTCAAATGTTCAAGTAAAACCAAATCAGAAAACTTAAATTTGAATATTTCTTAGTATTTCTTACAGAGGCTTCAACTTGTTGATTTATGCGTTCTGTCGGTGTTGATGGCCCAGCTGCCTCCGGATTAGAATCCTGAAATGTATTAATTTGCAGAAACTTGAAACATGAAATCATACATCGGCTTTCTTTATAGTTTAGCTCGATCAATTTTAGTACGAATTTCCAAAATACTAGCAGTATTACCATTGCCTCGGTTTCCGATTCTTCCCTGGGTACTTTACGAGAAGTTTGTCCACCATAATAAGTTATATCGGGTGATATCACCCTTCTCTGGTATTTTGGAGTGCCGTGAGCCTTAGTTGATCGGACGCTCTCCGGTATTATTTTGCCGCAATTACTATTATAAACCTCTTCAATGTCAGGCTCTTCACCTCTGTAGTAATTGTCCGTGAAGTTATACCCGGAGGAAGATGCTGGGCCATACGTTTCCCGATGGTGTCTTTGCATAGATGCGAAAATACCCTGACTGAGTCGAATTCTATTGTACTGCACTTGCTCTTGGGTTAGGCTTTTGGACGCTTCTCCATATGCATATTCATACTGGTCAAAATTGTCCAGTTCACCAGAAAAACACTTGCTCATGTTTGGCTATGACCACTTTGACGATGAGAATTGCCTAATATTTTCTGTCCGTTTACTGGACTGAAGTTTCGTTTCACGGACTCTACCACGGACTGCACTGAATCTGGTAATGATAAAATAAATAGATTCACATACGATTAGATCCAAAAATTGATTCATGCTAACTTTTATGATTATTCTTGTATGCAGAAATGGAATCGTAAACAAATCTAGAATGCCTTTCCGTGTCTTTCATTAGATTTGGCCAAAAATTACGGAAATATGCATAAACTTGTCTACTTATCAGCAAAATACTTGCATACACTGCGTCTTCCTCGAAGGAATAATTCAACTCTGTTCCGCTCTTATCGACGAATCGGAATGGCATACACGCGATAATTCGTCATTCCATTCTCTTTCAATTATTTTCTTATAATCCAAATAATCAGGTATTATAGCGCAATTATATACTAAGTGTTAGTGTTATTCAAATCTTGCTTGCCGAAATCATGTTGTTTTCTAATTCTCGTACTCATATTGAAGGGTTTGTACTGTATTCTCTCAGTTTCCGTAAGAAAGGTAAAAGTAATAATATATCTCAGGATACTTCAGTAACAAACTCAAGATGCCTAACAGCCTAACCTTACAATCCTATTCTAATCCAAAGTCTATTATTCAAAGTACGCTCTCTTGTATATATCATAAAACCAAGTATTTCTATGATATTTATGCCTAAACAAGCCTATTGACTTAATACTTGACGTATGTACATAGGTAATAAAAGGCGATGCTGTATGCGTATCCATATGCGGAAATGCGGTGTGCATATTTAGGAGTACCTAATGGAGACTTGTATTGCATCCTATATGTCATATGAATCATTATATCAATATCTCATATCGCAGTGTTATATTGTTGTTAGGAAACTTACAATTTTATTATTTAAATGCTCTTAGATTGGAGTAAGTATGGAATTGAGTCAGTCGAGTATACAAATACACAGAAAGAACACAGAACAAGGGAGCTTTCCACGGAGAAAATTCGAAAAGAACAGAACTTTGTCTGCATGTGTAATCAACCAGCGGATCGTTTGCTTAACTTTTACTCTCTACAATATACCTAACTTTTCCTTATTATTATATGAAGGAACAGGAACCGAAATGAAATTAGAATTGATTTGATTTGGGCAAAATCCACAACAGCGGTTCAATCCCTAATCCGCAGTGCCACCATATAGTACTCTCAGGTCGGTGCTGACTTCATACTTAATGGAAGAGAGTATAATTAGGCATATGCCGTTAGCTACGTTCATAGGGGTTTAATTTCCTATCCCAACAAATAATACCCTCTAAATTTCCAATTGAACCCTAGTTTAGCGTCTAGGTAGCTGGAAAGAATATGGACTGGGCCGTATGTTGCAAAAACGAAATAAGGATTTTACAGTTTACCCGGATTTATGATGGAATTTTGTATTATACTTTTTAGTAGGTAATAATGTATTATAATATAGGAATAAGGAATAATTATTCTTATGTAATGCATAAACTATGCTTAACATTATTATGATTAGTCACATCCTCTGTAGTAAAAACTTATGTTTGTATGTTTTGTACTTAATATTGTATTGTATGGACCAGCAGTTTTTTTTTCTGCTGAGCCCTCAAAAATGCGAAAGCTTTTATATCACCTCCTAACTTTAGAGCAATAATGTATACTTACTCACAGATCTTTACTGAGCTTCAAGAAGTACTTCTTTATATGTCTTTTGTTTTATATGAGCTTCAAGATTATTCTCGTAATAATGCGTTATTTGTTATTTGGTTATTCAGGCTTCCAAAGAATTGTGAAGTGAATTAATTATAAACTTGGGATCTACCGTTTTAGAACGTGAGTTATTTTTTGGAGTCATACATAGGTATATGTATATCTTATAACTTACCCTAGTTTACTAGTTTCGAAAACGTCAGATTAGGTTAGGTTGATGCCCCTCTGGCTTTGCCCGAATTTAAAGAACGTAAAGTAACAAAGTCATAGGCATAGGATGCTCAAAACAAAGCACAGTATACCTCACATTATTCGGTCGGAGCTTGTGGTTGTGGGTTGCTAAATTCGTGGAAAGTGTTCAGATTGAGATAAACACACGAAACACGATCCCGTGAACAACAAGGTTTTAAGAATGCGGAATGGGGATGGTGCTAACTGAATATTGTGGGTAAAAAAAATTTAGGTAATTGGATTCTAATTTTAAATGACTAATATTCCAATAATGCGGACATGGCGTCGCACTGCGAGACCAACACCCTCCTGGCCATGCCGTCTTTCCGACTCCTTTAGACCACTTATCTTATCACGCTACATCTAGCGTAAGTTGGGTCATTTAATTCGCAAACTTTTCACCCTAACTTTCCCTGTTGTTGTGCTAGTAGCTAGAACTAGGACGTCGTCGGTCAGGTTAGACTACACTTCCTCTTCTTATTCGTTCGAGACAATACAATGGAGATATCCAAGAGATGTCGACAATGAGGCGTGAATATATTAGCTATCCTGCTTGGAGTAGCTTAGATTGACCCTTCATTTACATATTTTGCACATCATTGATGCAAGATGCAATAGGCGTGTAATACTTGCTAATGTGCTAATGTTAGCGCTTTAATAATGTAGCTCAAACCGGCACAACCTTTGTTGGTACCATAGCCGTATTTGCCCCCACCACCCCCCGTGTGAGTCTTTTAGCTTTTGCTCGGTTAGGTCCCAGAAAATCAGGTTTAGTTAGGAGGAAAATCAAACTTAAAAAAGCTAGCCTAACCTAACTTTCTAGAATCTAACTTAACCACGATATATGACTAGCAAAACGCGGGGGGCCACGCACAACAATAGTACCGAAGGTTTTCCGGTTCACGCCGCACTTGAAGTTTAATTTAAGGATTAAACGGACTTATCCACAGCCTAATATACACATCTAAGTCGCAGCTACAAAGATAAACAGACCAATAATAAAATTGAAATTAAATACCCAAGTTTCTTCAAGCAGAATTCCGTATTATCGCGACTTTATTTGCAAATCATTCTCCAAAGGTAATTTATCGTGTTTATAATATTTCATACTTAGCATAAATTATTCTAAGGGTATGATACTGCCTAGTATATTTTATGATACCCTAGCTAGGTATTTATATTTTTTACAGTGAATTTGGGTTTCAAATTTTGTTGGATTTCCTGTTGGTAATGATAATGCTTCCTGTTCTTATGCTGTGTGAAGATTACAAAGTTAGTTATAAATTGGCAAATTTAACAACATCCTGAAGACTTGTTAGGCTCAATTGATCGTCCCTGATCAATTCGAACGGGTCCAGCACCTGCAGCATCCGGTGAATATTGTGGACCAACTCGAGCCTTGATTTCTGAAGCCATCGTCATGAAAGCTTGTTCAACGTTTGTGGAATTTTTAGCAGAGGTTTCCAAAAATGGAATTCCGAGCCCATCCGCAAACTCCTACAATCAGAAAGGAAGAACTTTCATTAAGCTCATGCTCAAGGATCCAAATTCCAAATCAAAATCCATTTCATCTACAAATCTGGATCATGAAATGAATACATTGCTTGATCGCTTAATACGTATTGAAAATGGCATCCTCTCAACCTACCAACACCCTATTTCCCAACCCCCAATTTACCAACGGAATTACTCGATTTCCCAACTCTAAAACTTGAAAGTGAAAGGACTCGGAATTCACATTTTTTGCTCGGGTCTTCGACATACTTCCCGTTTTATTTAAAAGTAAAATGGTTCAACAAAATCATATTCACAGAAAATATA
>JAQFYT010000477.1:0-24835 GCA_034694925.1 Ceratophysella denticulata
AAAGATCTGGACGTACGGGTGTTCAGAGAAAGTTTAAAGAATTGATTGAACTCCTCTTCTGGGGATTTTAGATAAGACAGAACATACTTTCCCGTCGTCCAAAGTGATCGCTCGTACAGGGCGAAGGCCCAAATCGGCACCGGCGTGTGTACAAAAGCCTAAGTCTAACATGAAGTGGGCGCTTGTGCCGGCGCTAGGCGCTATGTCCGCAGGGCGTTGGGTCCTTGTTCCTTGTCGGCGCTGGTATATCGGCGGAAGACCCGGGATTCACTTTACCTACCAGTAACAGTAACCAAAACGTCAAACAAAAGTCTTAAATCGAGTTAAAGTGAACTCATAAACCATTCACGAAACACGAAGCCTTTCGTTCTCTTTTATCACTTCAGACAATCGTATACAATCTGCTTTTGTGCTCTGTGCCTGTGCTTGTCGTAACATTTGTTAACGGGATTCTCTTTATACTCCGTATTCATTTTGGAAATTGCAACATCACTTTACAAAAAAGCAAAAAAAAAAAAAAATAACCTTCAGTTTTGTGTTTCGACTCGACTTCTGTATTACTTATATTATACATAGTACTATCTGTATATTACATAGATTGCATCTGCAAAGAGTCAAATGTTAGAAAGAAGACGGAAGCTCACTTTATTATATTTTTAAGACTTATCCAGCATTAGATGTTAAATTATAATTATGATGGATTACATATATTTCCATTAAAGATTAAAAACCATCTTTTTAAGCCGTACAGTTTGGCCATGCTGCCATGCACACTGTATACTTTGCAGTTAAATAAATGCATCTGAAGGAACGGCCAGTTTGCAATATATAATTAGTCCAACAAACCAAATAGAATTCAGAAAGAAGAATCCTAGACGCTATAATAATCTTACTTCTACTTCTACCGAGGCAAAGTCAAGGCCCAACGTTAATCTGATTTTTGAACCATGCGATTATGAGCTTTTTGCCCCTTCATATACCGAGATTCCTGATCTAGGATAAGATGCTCAGTCACTGAGTTGATGTAATTATCTAAATGTTTAACGTAATTAGATATTATTTTACTTCTATCGTGCGCCCAAATCTCATTCGATTCGCCTTCCGACTTAAAAGTTATGAAAAATGATTTATATGAACACGAGCTTGAGGAAGTAAAAGCAATTATTCGGATAAAGCAATTAATTATAATGCCATTCCTGCAGTTGACATTTTCTGAGGTTGAGGTGTTCATTTCCGGGAGCGAGATGATAAACGGAATTCTTATTTCCACTCATAAGGTTTTACTGTTCCGTTCACTCGGTGTAATCAACGGTACAATAACTAAAAAGCACAATACTTGCTTAACAACTGTTAGTTTCTGAACGTTCTGGACAAGAGTTCTGTCATTCCATCTCTCTTTGCTTTATACGTGTATAAATATGCATAGTAGCGATTTTCATTTACAACAATTATCCAGGGGCGGTGGCAGAGGATAAAAGATCTCCTTTAAATTTTAATCTTTCGTAATTATTTAATGTGTAAGTACTACTGATGGATTTCGAATCCCATTTATGTATGTATATCAATTGTTTCATTGAAATACCTCGGAACTCGAAGTGAGTACTCTAACTCCAGGTACTTTAAGTTCTCAAAAGCAGGACAATTATGTCAATTTAAATTCTAAAAGAATTTCAAGGCTTTTTCTTTTATCGTTTCATGCGTATTTGAGTCCGACATTATTGAGTGCATCATTTATGATCTGATAACCTTCAACCATTTAACATGATAATTCTGATTTACACAGGTTCGTCTGGAGAGCATTGGGGCGGAGGATATTGTTGATGGAAATCCACGACTCATCCTTGGTCTTATCTGGACCATTATTCTGCGATTCCAAATACAGGAAATTGAAATTGATGTGGTAAGTTTTGATATATTTATATGTACTAGATTTTGTTGTTTCAAGTTGACAACAACTGAACTGAAATTTGTTAAATACTGTTAAAATAACTTTAC
Source organism: Ceratophysella denticulata (assembly GCA_034694925.1). Classification (NCBI taxonomy): domain Eukaryota; kingdom Metazoa; phylum Arthropoda; class Collembola; order Poduromorpha; family Hypogastruridae; genus Ceratophysella; species Ceratophysella denticulata. Next base: position 1,996 of record JAQFYT010000477.1, read on the forward strand.
GGTTTACTGCTTAGCGCATATATGTACAGCGTGTTGATGACTATTGTTCTTGAATCTATGTTCTTGTACGTGAATATGAAATTAATTACCTACCTACTGTTTTCATTCGCCTACATAGTACTATGTCCTATGTCCCTGTTTCACCAGTACGTACATCACACTTGAGATTGGCGTTCTCGAGATCTTGCTTATACTCATGACATGTTGAATGAATTTCGTACGAAAATGCAAACCATTCCACCCGTTCTAAAAATTCATTTGGTAAATTCCATGCGGAACAGGACAAGGGAATGTCATTAGCACCGAAGTGTTAGGTTGTTGGAAGACATACATTTCGACTCGTTGGTTTGTTACTATTTAATGCATGCGATCCTTCTTTAGAATATACCTAAGCTTAATATCATCAGGATTTACCTAAATTGTAATATACTCGTGAATTATACGTATTGCTATTAGCATTTTACGTATAAATAATGCATTAGGCTCGTTCTGGTTCGTCGTCCATTCCAAAAGTATTAGTACCACTATCAACATCAACTACATCATCACCTAATCACCACTATGTCACTTCCACTTTATTCTCCTATATTCGTGCCTGGAATTACTACGTTTCTTACTTAAAGCTAGGCCAGCATGGATCTTAAAGTGACTGTAATCTGTAATGCCTGTAATTCCATAAGCGTATTAAGCATCTCTTTGACTTACCCGAGTCATTATTGCATTTCCTAAGCGCTAGTGTGTACTCCTATTCCTGCTCCCTAAGCCCTTGTTTGTCAAATGTCACATGCAATGCAACGTAAATGCACATTTTCTATCTCCCTACTACAAAACCCACGCACGATTCTATGGTAAACTGGATTTTTGCATTTTTTCTGCATTTCAATAAGCTCGTTCATACGACATACGAGTGAAGTATTAAAACAAGTATTTAGCCATTTTTTATTTCTCGGCGATTCTGTTATTCACTTGGGTACATATTCTCTTTATTATTCCGGTGGCAGGTCGCGGCCTTTCTCGACGAGAATTTATAATCAAATAAGTAAGAACCCCTCATGCCCTCTGGGGCATACCCAACCTCCTGATTCAATACCGTTTCGATTGCATTTTGCCCTTTTTAACGTTGAGGCAAAGACGGAAATTGTTGCTTATTTGTTCTGGTACTATGTATACCAATTTCTCGGCCGGGTTTGTGCGTACGGGGAAGTTTGGAATATTGGTTATATGTAGATCATATTAGGTTTTTTAAATGCTTGAGGCTTGAGTTGAGAGAACAGCAAGTAAGTACAAAATAAAACGATAATTCATGGAAGTCGGAAGTCTACCAGTATAACTGAAAAACTTTGGTTTGTTTTAAACGAACATCTGTTAAATTGAACGTAAATGTTTATGACATGAAAACTCCAGACCAAAAGAGGGTTTATCAAGGCCAACAAAAAGGACCACTTCGACCCTGGAGGGTCTTCTTCTGACTCGAACTTGAACACCAGAGTAAATATATTTCGTCAAAATGACTGGAGAAATATGGTTATCATGCCCTCCCACACATCATTTACATTACTGCATTGCATGATTTTGTGGCCGGGGAAATTAACACTATGTAATACTTTGTCTGATCCGATGTGCCTGTAATATTTATATTTATATAAATCATTTCTATCGTTTAAGCTTCGCCCGCAGCGTTATTCTTAACGTTAAAGTACATTATATTACGAATACCCGCTCCCCGTTGGTAGTGGAAGTTAGCAATCGGAGAGTGGATTTGCTAAGCTCATTGTGAGCAGTGTGAGCCAGGTTTCAGGGTTCCTTTACTTTTGCGATTGCATAGTTAGTCCTTCTGTGCAGAATCATCAGCACCTTACGATGTAGGCATAGATTGAATAGGAGCAGCAGTTTGCAGCATCTATTGAAAACCATTAATTTAGTGATTTGTACATTTCAAGCATGAGCGATTGATTCGGTTGGATAACCTTGTCTGTCTGGATGTTGTAATGTTAGCCTAAATCGCTAGATAGTAGAGGAAGTAGGTGTGAATTGGAGTGGAGAGTAAAAGGATGCATTTTAAGTGAGATGAGACGAAATTATATTCTCGTAACCTCGGACACGATAATATGTGATGTAGACCGGGATAGATTAACATAGCGTGAACTGTGTACGAAAGGACGTGAAATTGAAAATTGATTACGATATGGGATATGGAAGTTTTTGCTATCATCAGGATGGCTTAGAGGCCATGAGACAAGAACATGTCAAATATTTACTTGTCTAGATAATGCATTTGATGTATTAGTGTATACCGACGTTCTCGACCTTCGTAGAAAATCTGCTCAACTCAAAATTGTTAATTTGGTACAGGTACAACGTACAACTCACAGAGATTTGAGTGTTGATTTCAATGACGTCCAATCCGAGAATGTCGGATGTACATAGCTTTGTTTGTCCATTTTAAGCTTGAATTTTAAATCTGTGCTATCTAATTCCCAATGAGTTTTCTCAATGATCCTTTAAAGTTCCATGAATGTGGATGGACGTAAGCTAGAGATTGATTCAGCCAGTTTTGATATAATGATCTTTCCCGGTTTTGCAGAATTATGAATCTCGATTCTTTACACATTCCATTGCAATGAGTTCGGGTAGAAACAAAAAAAGGTTTCTAATTCCAGAAATAGCACAAGAGAAAGAGACATGCCAAATTGACGAGACGTTGACATTGGCAGGAACAATTCTTGATGCAATTCGAAATAAAATTGAGGGTGTGAATTTCTAGGATGAGGAGAATGAAAGCAGTGAGAAAAGGAGAGCGAAGGATGCCCTCCTTCTTTGGTGTCAAAGACGGACAAATGGGTATGCGGGTGTCAACATTCAAGACTTTACCGGTAATATATTACAAATTACTTCGTAAGTATATTTTCTTCAAGAACAAAATAGTATCATTAACAAATTGTTATTTTATTTATGATCAGGTTCGTGGAGGAATGGATTGGGCTTCAATGCACTCATTCATGCTCATAGACCGGATCTTATTGACTACGATTCCTTGGTCCATAGTCGACATATTGACAACTTAAATAATGCATTTGACGTTGCTGAAGCTCAACTTGGAATCCAAAGTCTCCTCGATGCAGAGGGTAAGGAGAGAAGTCCGAATATGACTAAAACTAAAATGTTATTTAAAAAGTTGCATAATCCCAAATACAACCAGATTAGCACTTCAGTTCAGATGAAGAGGTGATTTCAGGTTGAATTTAATTTATTTTTCTTCACTTTCACTGGGTTAATTTGATTACTAATCCTGATGCAGTTTACTTCTATTAATGTCGCTGGTAGATCTTTGTATCTCTCTGCATTAAGGATTACACTATCGATTATGCATCATACGCATAGTTAACCAGAGAAGTAGCTGAACCTGATAAGCGATATGGGGGGATGTAGATCTTCCAAGCTAATTTGCATACTCGTCAGCGTCAGTGCTAAACTGGATCAGAGGAATTCTCTGGTCTCTGACTCCTCTCTCTGATTCAACGAGATTTTCGCCCAAAGCCGCTTTCAAATCCTTATGCCTCATTATTCCTTGTTTTGCTCATAGACATTGATACAGCGAAGCCGGACGAGAAGTCAGTTCTTACTTATGTAGCCTCCTACTACCACACCTTTGCCCGAATGAAAAATGAAATGAAGGGAGGTCGTCGGATTGCTAATGTAAGATACATTATACAATTATGTACGGTTCTGCAGTTAACTTTTAATTCGCATCAGAGAAATTATGTTCCCGATGTCCGATGATAAGTAAACTTCGGGTTTTCTTACATATTATATGAGACACATTTTAAACTGTAGATTGTTGGACAAATCATGGATGCAGATAAATTGAAAGGGAAGTATGAGAAATTCACAACTGACCTTTTAGAATGGATTAGTTCAACTATTGAGAAACTTAATGATCGTACATTCCCAAATTCACTGGAAGGCATTCAGAAGGAACTACAGAAATTCAAAGACTACCGAACCATAGAAAAACCACCGAAGTACAACGAGAAGAGTGAAATTGAAGTTTGCTACTTCAACATCAACACACGTCTGAAGGAACTAAATCAACCGCTGTACAATCCCCCGGATGGGAAACTGATTCATGACGTTTCAAGGGCCTGGGAAGCTTTGGAGAAAGCTGAGAATCAGAGGGAACTTTCTCTTCGTGATGAATTACTTCGACAGACACATTTGGAACAGTTGGCTGAACGATTTGAAAAGAAAAGTGCACTTCGTGAAGGATACTTGAAGGACATGATTCTTGTACTTTCTGACTCGCGGTATGGCGTAAATTTAGGGCAAGTGGAAGCAACGTTGAAGAAACATGAAGCAATTAGTGCCGACATTCTTGCTAGGGTAAGGCTATAAAATTTTAGTTCAATCCTAATCCTGTTTGCTTGCAAAGTTTACCGAACCCTTGGTACATTACCTTGTATTTTCGATATAAAATCGAAATCGAATCGCAGCACACAGCAGTAAGTATAATGTTTCTTTTATTCTCTAGGAGGAACGTTGCGCGCAGCTAACCACAATGGCTGATTATCTTGTTAACGAGCGTTATAATGGTCAAGATCGTATTCGAAAACGTGCTGATGAAATAATGAATACGTGGAACAAGTTACTTGAACTCTTGGAGAGCCATAAGATTAATCTAGGCACGTTTAGTAATCTGATGGCTTTGTTACGTGAAATCGACACCATGAACAGTACAATTCAGGAGCTGGAAGAAGGTTTCCAATCCGACGTGGGGTTACACCACTTACTCGGCGTGGAAGATCTACTTCAAAAGCACAGTCTTCTAGAATCCCAAACAAGCTCAATTGGGGAAACACTGAAGAGGTTAACTCGACAAGGAACCCAGTACGTCGCGGCGGATCTTCGAGAAAGCCCAATGCTCCAAGAACGCCTAGCAAAATTAGCAGAAGAGTATGCCAAGCTTCTTAAATTAGCCAAAGCAAGACGAGCAAAATTAGAAGATTCCCGCAGTTTCTTTCAGTTTGTCCAGGATCACGAAGAAGAGGAGGCTTGGTTGACTGAGAAGCAACGTATTTGTAACTCTGGCATCTCTGCGAAGGACTTGCGGGCCGTCATAAGCCTTCAACAGAAGCATAAAGCTGTATTGGACGAAATGAAAGCCCGGTTGCCAAAATCAAATCAAATTATTGAAGCTGGTCAAGAACTTTTGAGTTCCAATCCTCCTGAGTCCAAGGATATTAAGTCACGAATTGACAGCTTACAGAAAAGTTGGACTGCCCTGCGAGAAGCAGCAGCTGCAAAAGAGAAGAAGCTCAAAGAGGCTGCGGAGGCATATCAATTCTATGCCGATGCGAATGAAGCGGACTCTTGGATACTTGAAAAACGACCGCTGGTAGCATCCACTGATTACGGCGAGGATGAGCCAAGTGCCCAAGCCTTGTTACAAAGAAACAAAACACTGGAAGAGGAAATCAAGGCTTATGAAGTTGACATAAAAGGAATTAATACGCAGGCTGAGAAATTAATTAAATCAGGGATTTCAATGCTAGTAAGCAAATTCAAGTACTGTCTTCCGTATGAATAAACTCAAATTGGTCCATTCCATAATACATATAAATATTTCTTATTTGCATTATACAGAATATGCAGGAATCTGAGCCGACTGTTGAGGAAGAATGGGTTCAAGAGCAGAAGCTCCTTCCGGTCGAGTTTTACGAAGATGAGCCCGTGGAAAGAGTGGAATATAAGACCGTTACGGAAGAACGGGCAGTCCCTCAAGTGAAAGCTCTTTACGCATTTCAGGGACAAGATATCGATGTTGCCAAAGGAGAAGTAAGACTTTTTTCTCAGTTACACTTTATATTGACTACAACTTCACACTTCACACTAAATGCTAGTATAAAATATCTAAAATTGAATTGCACGTTACGCTTATATGCAATGTGGATTTCGTACACATCCTAATTCTAGTGTGCATAATACCATTACATTACCATTGTACTTCTGCACTAGAAGGTCCATTTTTCAATCCATTACTACGGCTCGTATAAACGCATCAGTTAACGACTCTTGCATTTGCTCGTTATTTGCGATAGTCAAGAATCCTTTGCTTAATGTTGACAAAGCCTTCCCGAAAATCATCTCGGGTTAGGACATAAACAACTGGATTCACAATTGAAGCCCCAAAATACAATAGCGTTGATACGCTGGAAATTAAATATAAGTTTTCGTAATTAAAAATAATTTTTGCCAATCTAACCAATACACTGGGAGACATCATAAACACAAAGCAAAGTTGGACAATTAGCATTGATTTCAGTAACTTCTTGGATCCCATTTCACCTTCCTGCTCATTCACACCTGCTAAATCATCTAAATCTGCTGGAATTTCAGCAGCTATCCGGGAAGCTTGTTCCTCAACTTTTGTGAATAGTTCATCTCTAAGTTGCAAGGTTTGTATAGACGAGCGAGCCTCGGCCAATGGATTTGGTCGCATCACAGTTTTGAATAGTGAAGGCTTTTGTTGCTGTCCCAAATCAGGAGTAAAAGTCTTTTGCTTCATGAAGTAGTCAAATTCAGGACTCATGAGAAATCTTGGCCGAGGTGGTGCTTTGGACGCTGGGCGTACTCCAGTATTATTATTTGTTAGCATAAGGTACAACGTTACTAGGTTCAGGGCAATGGGTAGACCCAGAAGTGTTACAAAACCAACTGTGAACCACGTATAGAAACTTGTGTTGTTCGACCAGGTAAAATCACATATTCCTGTCCAGTAGTCGAAATACACCTACAATTCAAGTAACATGTAACATGATTTTTAAAATGCCAAACTGCTTGCTCCTTTCTACAGATAGAATCTCAGTAAAAAAAAAAAAAAGCTTACCCATTTTTTGTTAACTGTTACAAAAATTCCTGCCAGCACTCCGATAACCCAAGAAATTCCACAGGCAAAGTACAGTCTTGTCTGGGTTATCCATTGACTGTATTTATAGGGCCATTTTGTCGCCTGTTAAAACACAATTGTATGGAATTACAATTAATGGAATTACTTTCTCTGGAGTACTCCATATATTACTAAAACTTGGCTTACCACGTAGCGCTCTACACTTATAGTTCCCATTGTTATGAGCACCACTATAAATGTTGTCCAGGCTATACCACTTTGAACTTGGCAAATGATAAAACTGAACGGAAACCCATCATAAGCCACTGCAATGCCCGCTGGGAAGCACACATATACTAAGGTCAAAATATTTGCCGTTCCTAAGTTCAAAATGTTTACATTGGAGAGTTGTTTCTTAATTTGAAGCGCTGGTTCCTTGAATATCATGCAGATCACTCCAAGATTTGCAGTAATTCCAGTTCCACAGATAAGAAATAACATGAAAGAATAGAGTATTTGGAATAGTAGATTCCGGCTGGGTACTATTCCGAGTACGAAAATTTCGGTGTTATTTAAAGGCAGCTCCGATGTAGAATAGGCGAAATCTTTAGTTGAGATTAGATCGGCGGTTGAATTTTCATCTTCCAGAATAACAGTACTTGTAGTAGCAAATGTTGTGGTTGTGTAAAATATGGCTGTTGAGCTCTGACTGTGCAAAATTGTAGAAGAATTTGTTTTTAAATCCGTGAAATTTAAAAATCCTGGCACAACCTTTTTGCCTCCTCCACTATTGAATAAGTTAGTTAGACGATCAGTAAAAGAAATTTCACCCATCCTATCAGAGGCTTTCAATATGAATGCAAAACTTCAACTGAACTGAAACTTTTGTTTTACTTGCATATGAAACCTTTTAGGCGATTTTGATTTCTGTTTGTCGGGATATTGGAGAATGTAGACTATTAGAATTAGGGCGCATTGGCTTCGTTACCACAAAACCTTAAAAGGTCCTGTCCTGCATTGAGGATTCCATTGCTGGGGCTTATACTACAAGATATACGGAATTTCTGCATGAAGACATACCTAATTGATTTTATTATGTCTAGGTGATGTTCCTACTGAATAAGACGAATAACGATTGGTGGAACGTCCGACAAGGGACAGCTCATGATGGGTTTGTTCCGGCGAATTATGTCAAAGAGATTGAGCCAAAAGTAATCCAGGTCCAGGCTAGGAAACCGGAAACCATAAGAGAGCTGAAACGAGTGAAGAAGACTAAAATGGTTCTACAAAACGTAATGGTGAAGAAAACAAAGAGTCCTCGTCCAGCTAGTAAGTATTTGATATTGCTCTAAATCAATTCTGTTAGATATTTCATTTCCCATACACACAGCAGGACTCTAAGTAATTTAATGCCGTCTTATTCCATTAGCTCGAGGTGGAAAGCGTGCAAGTGAGGACAATGAACCCGTGGAAAAACGGCAAAGTCGAGTCAACACTGGATATCAAGATATTGTTAATCTGGCAAAGGTAAGAACTACATGCTGATTGAAGCATTACGTCAATAGGCGACTACGTGATTTAGGGAAACGAGAGGTACTTAGATTTTTGTGAAGTAGCTGTTTCTGTCCGTGGTTTTATTCCAAGGGGTTTAATTTGGCCTGATTGTGAGTTGAACTTTATAATTAAATGCATTGGTCATATATCACATACAGGATATTCGTTTTTAACCAGATTTAGATGTTAGATCATTTCTTATTAGTAAATGAGAAATATAATGAGAAATAACTCTGCTCGATTTTAACTAAAGAGGATAATTTGGACATCATCACGTTGTAGATTGTTTGGTGCAAGTTTCGACCTCCACTGATATGATTATGTAGGATTATTGGTTCTTGGTTTCCTCTGGTTGTTTCAGAACCCTGGAATTCTTTATTTCAAAGTCGTAATCACCTTGTTTGTTGGCCGTTGAAAGTTATTAAATAAGTGAGAATTTTAGCACTATCTGGTGAATTATATGTATTTTTGCAATTTTACAGAAACGACATGCTTATCTCGAGGATGCCATTCATCTTTTTGGCTTCTACCGCGAATGTGACACTTTTGAGAAGTGGATTCGAGAGAAATTGGCTTGGCTTCAGACCGAAGATAAGGGAGAAAACGTCGAAAGCGCAAAGAGAAAGTTTGAGGTGCGAATTCTCTATTTATCACATAATTCATGTTAGATCTTTTATTTTTGTGTATGTTTACGTTCATTCTTATGTCCTTTCTTAGCAATTTCTGAACTCCTTGTCGGCTAGTAGCAAACGGGTCGATCAGATTGACCAGCAGGTTGAAGAATTCGCCAAAGCTAAGCATTCACAAATGGATAAAATCATTCTGCGACAAAAGCAAATTCATCATCTCTGGGATCAACTAAATCATCTCAAGGTTCTCAAAGAGCGATCGCTGGAAGGAGCATCCAGTGTTGAATTATTCAACAGAACTTGTGACGAAGCAAGGGATTGGATGTTGGAGAAAATGATGCAGATTGATTCGGATGACATGGGTCAAGATCTTAAAACCGTGCAATCCCTTCAGCGTCGGCATCAAAATCTCGAACGAGAAGTCTCACCAATCGAAGATAAAGTCAATCGAGTTAATCTACTCGCGAATTCCGTGTGTGCGTCGTATCCAAATGAGAAGCAGAACGTTTCCGACCGTCAAAAGGAGATTCAAGAACTATGGGAAAAACTCAAAGCCAAAGCAATCGATCGTCGAGCCCGACTTGAAGAAGCCGTTGGGCAACAGATATTCATGTTGAGTTCAGCCAATCTCCTTCGCTGGGTTACAGATTCCAAAGAAATACTCAACTCCAACGAAGAAGCTCGAGACGTATCAACTGCGGAAGCATTTCTTAAAGACCATTCGGATCTTGGGGACACGCTGCGAATGAACGAGGATGAATTTGAAGAAGTTATTAAATTGGGTAACAGTCTTATGAGCAAGAACCCTTCACCTGTTGTACAAGATCGTTTGATTGAACTACGAAATGAGCGAGCTGCTCTTCATCGAGGCTGGCAAGAGAAAGGAGACTGGCTACAGCAACAGCTGGACTTGCAAATGTTCAACCGAGAAGCGGACAGTATCGCCTCACAGACGTCAGGACATCTCACCTATCTCCAGAATGAGGATTTGGGTAAGAGTCTGTTAGACGTCACTGGACTCCTGAAGCGTCATAGTGACTTTGAGAACACATTGAATGCACAAGATGATCGCATTCGAGCCTTTAGCGAAATGGCGAACAAGTTAATCGATGCAAGACATTACGACAGCAAGAAGATTGACGAAAGACGGAATCAAGTATTAGAAGCTCGACAAGGCGTAAAAGATCGTGCCAAGGACAGAAAAGCTGCACTTGACATGGCATTGAAATATGAAGAATTTAAAACGGACGTGGATGACATGAAAGTCTGGATCGCAGAGAAAACAGAGACAGCCTCTGATGAGTCGTACAAGGATTTACAGAATCTGGAGAGAAAGCTTCAGAAACATGAAGCCTTTGTTCGTGAAATCAGAGCGAATGAAGCTCGACTGCGTCAAATTAATCGTGCCGGACAGAAACTCAAAGAGAGTGATTACAAGCAGAAAGAAATCGAGAAGCAGCTGGGTGACCTAAATGAATCCTGGGCTAATCTTTTACATTTGTCCGAGTTGCAAGGAAATAAGTTACGACAAGCTGAAGCTCAGCACTCCTATTACAAAACACTGGAAAATGTTCGCGAAAAGCTTGATGAAATGGAGTCTCAAATCAAATCAAAGGATTATGGTTCTGATCGTCGGGCGTGCAAGGAAATGGTAAAGAAACACGACGCCTTGGAAGCCGATATTACACAGTGGGACATTAAAATTGAGGACTTGGTGAATTTGGGGAACGATATGGTTGCGGGAGATCACTTCGATGCCGCAAATATCAACAAGCAAAGTGAGGAATTATGTTCAAGATTGGATAATCTCAAAGATCCTGCCGACGACCGCAAAGCAGCACTACAGAGTACCCTACGGTACTACGATTTTATTTTCGATGTTGACGCTCAGCTTCAATGGATCAAGGAACACTTGGCCGCCGTTACGTCTGAACAACTTCCACAAGATTTACATCAGGCGCAGAATTTGTACAAAAAGCACAAGAAGCTTGAAGCTGAAATAGAGGGACATGAACACATAATATTGAGTACGCTGGCTGAAGGAGACAAATTGGTGGAACAAAAGCATCCTGAATCGAAAGATGTAAGTGCTGTACTAACAATGCAATCCTGTAACAGTTAACAATTCTTATTTTCCACATATTATATTTCATTCAACATATTGATTAATATTCGCAGGTCAAAGCACAGTGTAAGAATTTGAATTCGGCTTGGAAAGAACTCAAGGACGCCGCGAAGGAGAGAAATAAGCGTTTGGATCTTGCGCTCAAAGCCCAGCAATTTTTCAATGATGCCTCGGAGGTGGAAACCTGGTTGAACGAGAAGAACAACGTTCTTTCTTCGCGGGACTTTGGGAACGACACTATGGCTTCCGTGGCGCTGCTCACGAAACACAAGGTAGGCGCCAGATTGGGTCATGTAGAACATATGATTTATGTACATCAAACATATTAATTTCTTATATTTAATTACAATTTCAGGCTTTGGAGCTAGAAATGGATTCCTACAGTGGTCTCGTCAACGAAATGGGTAACATGGCACAAGCTATGGTGAAAGCGAAACATCCTGATTCCAAGATCATTAACAACAAACAAGAAAGTATTGTCCAACAATTGAAAAACTTACAAACTGCTGCGAACGTGCGCAGAAAAAGACTTATGGAAACCATGCAGAGGCATGAGTACTTTTCCGAATCAATTGATTTTGAAAAGTGGATGGATGACCAAGTACAGACTGCTATTTCCGAAGAATTTGGCCATGATTACGAGCATCTTCTTGTATGTACTATAATATTTTCTTTGTTTGCATGATACTTATGATTTACCATTTACCTATTGGAAATTCTCTATTTTCAAAAACATTATTTCAGATGCTCCAATCCAAGTTTAACGATTTCAAAATTCGGGTGGAATCAAGTTCTGAGAGATTCGAAAAGCTCGACGAATTGGCTAAGAAGTTGATTTCTAGTGAGAACTCGTACTCCAATGATATGGCTAGTCAAAACGAGCTCCAACAGTAAGTTTGACCAAGAAACAAAAAGTCAAACTTTTCGGAATTTGTTTTAATTATCACTTTGGTTCATGAGCGTAATCGGTTTGGTTCTTAATGTAGATTTGTATTTATTACATTTAATTTTCATTTCAATAATCATGGTGTATGGTATGGTATTATTGTTCTTACGTTTTACTTATTTTCTAACCCGAAACCTCTCTTTTGTAGCGATGGTATCCCTCAACTTTTAGTTTCTCAGAAGCATGAGATAATTTGGTAAGCAGAAAACTCGTATCATTGGCACTATTAATGTTTTAGTTTAGTTTTGTTCTTGTTGTATCCTTGAAGCTTTTCATGCGATAATAACATTACTACTGCTAAGCTTGATTCAAACTCTCACCCAGTTTATAGTCATGAGTTTATCCCGGATTTAAAAATGTATACGATTCCCTATGTAGTGACAAATGGAACAATCTCTTGGCTCATATTGAAGCTCGTGATGTTAAGTTGCGCGGAGCAGGCGAAATCCATCGCTTTCACCGTGATGTTTCAGATGCTCTAGCCCGAATTCAGGAAAAGTCGTCCGCAATTCCAGAGGGTGTTGGAAAGGATGTAAATTCTTGTGAGAGCATGCTTCGACAGCACGAAACCTTCGAAAATGACCTGCTTGCACTAGAGGCACAATTGCAGGTATGGTTTATCTGTTGGTTTCGTATTGCAGAATTTGCATTGTGGGACTGATAATGATGTCGCTGATAGGCTTACAGTTACTAATTCTGTCTCTGAATGAATGAAAAATGAAATATAATTTTGGAATCCACATTGGCTGAAAGAAATGTGACTTACCTGCAGGTATTAGTCGATGACGCAGCGAAGCTGCAGGACCTTTATCCTACTAACGCTGAAAATATTAAACATGAACAAACGGCTGTTATTCAGAGCTGGAATGAGCTGAAAAATCGCTCAGCCCAAAAGAAAGAAGAACTAACTGCAGCCTGTGACTTCCACCGATTTTCATCCGCTGTAAGTTTTTGTTTATGCTTCGTGTAAGCTCAATTCATTTAGATTTACTGGTTTTGGAAATGTAATGAACCGCATTACGAACAACCATCCATGATTAACAATTAATGGATATAGTAAAGTCTTTGCGTTAATTTGATAAGAGATGTGTTTTTTCAGGTGAGGGATTTAATGAACTGGGCTGCACTACTCCAGACCACAATGCTAACCCAGGAGAAAGTACGTAATAGTGCTCAGACTTTGATTGCGGAACACGACAGACTCAAGGGTGAGATTGAAGCTCGGGAAGAGAAATTCCAGAATGTCAACAACTTGGGCCAATCTATGATTCAAGATGGTCACTCCGCATCCGCAGAAGTTAAGGATAGGCTGGATATTCTGTCCCGCGAAAAAGAGCGCCTCATGATTTCTTGGGAAAAAAAGAAAATATATTTAGATCAGTTGATGGATTTAGAACTCTTTCTTCGTGATGCGAAGCTGTTGGACACTGTCTGTAGCAGTCAAGAAATAATAATTTCAAATCAAGGCGTGGGTGCCAGCGTTGAAGAAGTTGATGCGGCTCTCAGGAAACATGATGCTATCGAGAAATTAATTGCAACACAGGAAGATAAGTTTGAATTGCTTCAAGCGCACGGAGAGAAGCTTGTCCGTCAAAATCATTTCGAGAGCAATACGGTCAAACACAGAATCCATGAAGTCATTGCCCATCGAAATCAAGTTAAAGATTTATGCAAGGCTAAACGAGCCCGACTTGATGAAGCCCTTTTGTATGCTCAGTTCATTCGGGACGTTACCGAGGGTCTGGCTTGGATTGAGGAAAGGAAAAAGAAACTCGAGTACGAGGCAAGTCAGTCAACCGTGGTCGATCTGGAGGCAAAGATCAAGAAACTGAAGAAGCACCAAGCGTTCGAGTCGGAACTTGCTGCTAACGAACCCGTTATCCATCAAATCGTTGAAAAAGGAAATGTACTCAAACAGCGAAATCATAAGAATTCGAAGGAAATCGACGAACAGCTCAAAGTTCTGGTCGAGGAATGGAATAAACTATTGAAGGAATCCAAGAGCTTTGGTCATGGTTTGGACGAAGCACAAGATATTCTGGACTTTAACAACCAAGTAGAGAAGATTGAAGCTTGGTTACGTGAAAAAGAACTCCTTGTTGGGGCAGGTGATCTGGGCCGAGACTACGAGCACTGTGTTCAAATTCAAAAGAAACTCGATGACGTCAATTCTGACCTTATGATTGAAGACGGAATGCAGAATATAAATCAACTAGCAGACAAGTTATTAGCCCAGCAACTGAAGGAATCCTCTACCAGCAGCATTGTAGAAGACCGAAAAAACCGAGTCAATAGTAAATGGAAGAATCTTACTGGAGCTCTTAGACAATACAAAGAGCAGCTTGCTGGAGCTCTTGAAATCCATGCTTTCAACCGCGATGTGGATGACACTAAGGAAAGAATTCAAGAAAAAATGCTAAACATGTCTGGTACCGACAGTGGAAAGGATCTAGACGCTGTTGAAGCCTTAATTCGGAAACAGGAGACACTTGACCGAGACGTTAGTGCAATTAGTAAGAAGCTGGGTGACCTTACGGCTGAGCAAGAGAAGCTTGCGAAGAAGCGTCCAGAGTCTGCCAAAGCTACTCAAGAGAAATTGCAGGAGCTGGATGAATGTTGGGCTGAGCTGAGTGAAAGCTGCTTGAACAGACGCCAGGTTCTCACAGAGTCCCTAACCTTCCAGAAATTCATCAAGAAACTAAAGGAGCTGGAATTCTGGGTAGAAGACACCGTAGCAAAGCTGAATTCTGGCGATCTTCCTAAGTCAACAGTTGAGGCAGAAACGCTTATCCAGCAACACGAAGAGACAAAAGCAGAAATTCTGGCCCGAAAGGAGAATTTCGATGCTCTCACGAAGCTAGCCCTCCGTTTGATCAAGGAAGGTCACTCATCCGAACCAGAGCTTACTAAATGTGTGGAACACATTTCTGTTTTGAAAGAAAAACTGAGTGAAAGCTGTGCCAAGCGTGAAGAGAAGTTAAAGGATTCCCACCAGTTCCAAATTTTCAACTTCATGGCCGACAATGCCGAATCACTTCTCCGAGACAATGAGGCCTTCCTCAACAATGACGATTTGGGAGATTCAATTGCAGCTGTAGATGCGCTTATTCGCAAACACAATAACTTTGAACAGAATTTGGAAGTTCAGCAAGGTCGCCTTGAAGAACTAAAGAAGTTTGGCGATGAGCTTATAGATAAGAATCATTACGCAAGCAGTGATATTAAGAAACGTCTCAAAGACATTGAAGCTCGACAGAAGAAGCTGAAAAAAAATTCGACTAATCGACAGACGAAGCTGAAACAATCAAGGGAACTTCTCCAGTTTTCCCGAAATGCCCACGATTTGCAGCTATGGATTGAAGAGAAAATGCAAATTGCCACCGAAGAAAGCTATCGAGATGCCACAAACTTGCAGAGCAAGCTTCAACAACATCAGTCACTCGAGTCCGAGTTAGCTGCCGAAGGCCGTATCAGTGGAGTTGTCGACGAGGGAGAAGGATTACTTTCCAATGAAAAACATTTCGCTGCCGAGGAAATCGCCAGCATTTTGGAAGAATTGAGAAGAAAATGGAGACAGTTACAAGATGCTGCTAGTTTGAAGAAGAAGCGGCTTGAAGAGGCTTACCAGTTCCTACTTTTCAAGGTTGATCTGGATGATTTGGAAATCTGGATGGATGAAATTGAACAGCAGCTCGCATCAGAAGACCATGGGAAAGATTTGACATCTGGTCAACATTTGCTAAAGAAGTGGCAGCATTTAGAGCGAGACTACAACCATCATTCCGAGCAAATTGATCAAATCAAAAAGACTGCAGCTGCTCTTGAAAAAGCTAATCATTTCCTGAAAGATGAAATCGGTCAGCGAGTCGAGACTATTGTGAAGCGCTATAATCAACTTCAGGAACCACTGCACATTCGCAAGGATAATCTGGAGGACGCTCTGAAATTGTACCAGTTTATCAATGACGTGGACGATGAAATTATTTGGATTGAAGAGAAGCAGCCATTCGCATTGTCCAAAGATATGGGATCGTCTCTTCCAGTAGTCCAAAGTTTGTTGAAGAAGGTTGAAGCGCTTGAATCCGAAGTCCTTTCCCATGAATCATTCGTTGTGAGTTTGGCGTCCAAAGGTCAGCAGTTAATACTAGCCAAGCACTTTGCATCAGATCAAGTGTCTCAGAAAATCAAAGAAATGGAAGACAAGTTATCAGCCTTAAAACTCGCTGCTTCTGTTCGCAAGTTGAAGCTTGTTGATGCGAGTCATTCCCAAGCATTTTATGCGGAAATCAGTGAAGCTGAAACATGGATCAATGAAAATCGTCCCTACTTTGCATCCACTGACTTTGGAAAGGATGAGAATGCATCCAAGGCTCTCCTCAAGAAGTTGGAAGTACTTTCTGTAAGCCTGTCTGCATTTGGAAAAACTATTGACAAACTTCAAAAGCAAAGTAAAGAACTGGTTGAGAAACATCATTTTGATTCTGAAAATATTCAAGCCACGGCTACGAAAATCAAGGAATTGTACGTGGACCTTCAAAAATTAGATAACAAGAGACGCCAGCGTTTGACAGATCAAGTCAAATTGTTTAAATTCCTACGTGACTCTGACGACTTTGCAGAATGGATTCAAGATCAAATGAATGTTGCTGCATCGGAGGATTATGGACGGGACTACGAGCATGTTGTTATTCTGCTTCAGAAGTTCGACAACTTTATGACTACAGTTAACAACGCAGGGGAAAACCGAATTATAATCCATCACAATGCAGCCCAGCAGTTCGCAGATGAGAAACACCCTGAAACCGACAAAGTAATTGTCAAATCCAAAGAAATCACTCAGATGTGGGAAGATTTTAAAGAACTGGCAAATGCTCGTGAAGAAGCTCTCCAAGGTGCGAAGCACATTCACATTTATGACAGGAATTCGGATGAAACAATCAGTTGGATAAGTGAGAAAGACGCCGTACTTCGAACTGAAGATTTCGGACATGACTTGGAAAGTGTACAGGCTCTCGTACGCAAGCAACAAACCTTTGAACGAGATTTAACGGCTGTGAAGGACAAAGTCGATACAGTTATAGCCGAAGCGAAACGACTCGCCGAATTATTTCCAGATGCCCGAGAACACATCGAAGTGAAGCTTGAAGAAACAGTTGAAGCCTGGAACGAGCTTTTGGAGAGGGCCTCAATTCGGAAGGACAAACTCGAGCAAGCAGAAGCCGTGCAAGCCTATTTTGATAATTACAGAGAATTGTATGCGTGGGTCAATGAAACAATTGCCAAGGTCACTGCCCCGGAGTTAGCGAAAGATGTGGCCAGTGCTGAGTCCCTAATCTCCCGGCACAAAGATTACCAAATCGAGATTGAGGCCCGGAAAGACGCCGTGAAGAACTTCCTTACACACGGGCATTCCCTTATCCGTGAAGGCCATTTCTTGGCTGATAAGATCGATGAAAAAATTAAAAACATGGAACAACGTTGGGAAGTGCTTGGGGACATCATGAAACGGCGGAAGGAAATCTACGAACAGAACCTTGACTCTCAACTATTCTTTCGAGATGTGCATCACATCGAATCGTGGATGACCACACGGGAACCTGTCTTGAAGGACGCTACTCTGGGTGAAAGCATTGGAGAGGCAGAAGAGTTACTGCGGCTCCACGCTGATTTTGAAAATACAATTGAAGCACAGAAAGATAAATTGGAAGAGATCAAGAGAAAGACACTCATTGAAGAGTCATTCCTAAAACAGCAGCAGAGGGAACAAGAAATCAAAATTGCAGAATCGAAAAGGATTGAGCGTGAAAGAGTTGAGGCAATTAAACGAACCGAAGTCAATCGAATTACTGAATTACGGAAACAAGAAGATGAACAAAGGCGACTTCTGGAAATTAAGCTCAATCGAGATGGAACTGGTAACGGACAGAAACCTCCTGTCGAAAAACTGGACGATAAAGGACGGTAATGGAGATACAACAATTTACAGTGAAGTATATCACACACGGGATTACACTAAAATTGCACATTTCGTTGTTTTCAGACTTGGTCAATTTTTGGATCCTGGTCTCGCTGCATTGCGTCGAGGTAAGTATTTGCTTGCCATTTGATTTTTTACCCAAATTACAAGCTAGTCTGGATTAACGATTTATGATTAATCAAGCCTTCTACTTACTTATATAAAATGCTATAACTATAATCTACAAACTTCTCACAATTCCGCTACGGATAATATTTTTCTTATTTTACTCTTACATCTTAACGCTTATATATTTATACTCTCCGCTTGCATCTTGCATGGCGTTTATGAGATTTCATAGACCGTCGCATTTCGCATGACACTAATGCAAACGCATGTGTAGTATATTGGGGGCAATCGACTATGTATAACAATTTAAAAATCATCTCCAGGAAGTGATCCAGGATTGGCTCCAAAGCCTAAAATAGTCGTTGAAACAGGGGGTGAGTTTTAAAGTTGATTTTTGGTGTATCTCACTTGTTTAACGTGTACGTCCTCTTCTTGTTTTTCGTTGACACTTTTGTTTTGGGGGGACCGCACGGTTAGTAGTTCCGATTATTCGTCTTTGTATTATTGTTTGATTTGCTTTGAAGTTTGATGCACGTATTGCAGGTTATAATTTTATTAGTGATATTTATCGGAATTTAATTGGGTTCTTAGAACGTAACATGAACATAAGCTTTGCTTTCGGTGTGTTCTGTTTACTGTTCCATTCTATGCTGAGATATTATAGCATAAGGCTTAGGCTTTAGTGTAAGTAATATCGTCGACACCACTGCCGTAATTCTGTGTGTTGTAAATGTCCGTCAAACGCTCAGCCTCAGCCTAATTAGTAAACTAATCTTGGGAATATTCAAACGCAATAGGTGATGTCAAACGATCCGAGAGCTTCAAAATGGAGGGCAAGAAACCGAAACGAACTCCTAGTTTCACAACAAGGCGCCGCACTCAGAGTTTCCGCAAATTGAAGAAAATGGAGAATCTCCAGGATCTTCCACCGTTGGAAATCGAAGGTTTCTTGGAGAGAAAGCATGAGTTGCAGAGCGGCGGCAAAAGAGCGGCTGTTCGTTCTTGGAAACAGTACTACGTTGTTCTATGTGGTCAACTCTTATGCTTTTTCAAGGACAGACAAGACTTTCTTGCAAGTAAAGCGGGTAGCACGCCGATTCTGATCTATCAAGCCAAATGTGAAAAAGCTACCGATTACACGAAGCGCAAGCATGTCTACAGGTAATTGATCGCCACACCTGTTCTTAAATGATGGGTTATAGCCACAAGGAACCGAAACCTAATTGATTTGGTACGGCTATTTTTCTAGACTGAAACCATCTGATGGCTCCGAGTACTTGTTTGCATCTGACAGTGAAACAAATATGGAGGATTGGATTGCTAAGATCAGCTTCCATGCTCAGCTCCCTCCAAGCCAACAACTTACAAGCTACGACTCTCAATCGGTAATTTTGTTCGTAGATTGATTTATCAGTCTATATGATTCGAAATTATTACTACCACCAGTGCAGTGAATGCATTCGTGGAGTGTTTTGCTCGCACATGTGCTGCCAAGAGAATGGCCTATTGCAATAATGCACGCTTTATGATTTCTAGCTTGTTCGTTGTAAAATGTAACAAAGATGGATGAGTTGCATAATTGCATTTTATTATTTGGAATGCCGTTTTATTTTATTTTTATTAAATTAATAGCGCTTAGGAGGCGGGGATGCTCCGGCACCGGAAGAAGGGCGATCTGGATCTGCCCAGGCTGCTTTATCTCCTCCTGATCACTACCTACACCACCATAGCGCGGGAGATGATGGAGATGCCAGTTCATCTTCGAGTGACTCTGAAACACCGGATACACCGCGGCGAGCCCTCGTTCAACCCCGATCCCGAGAACCGGTCTACGCCAATGTTGATGTCCTGAAGGTGTGACTCACAATCACAAGATGCACTGATGTGCTGCCTTGTTGTTTTTTGCCTTTCTTTTATCCAGATTTTCAATTTATAACAGAAACATTGCATGATATTAGCTTATGCATGCTCAACTATTGTCGCTCGTAATTGCATCAATATCTGTCCTCTTAACCACATTTCCGTAAACTCCATATTTCTCAGTATAAAATTAGATAAGTACATAAGTAATAATTTCTAACTGAACGTTGCAGGACTCTGAACAACAACCACGCCTTGTTCAGAAGCCACCAATTCCGCCACGATCCTCGAGTATTGACAGCTTGGGTCGTAGAATGAGTGAAGAGAGTTCTCCAAATGGAAGCACGCTGGAGTTCAAGCCCATTCCCCAACCCCTGAACGGAAATAGCAACGGCAACGGGCATGGACATGGGAACGGAACCGGAAACGGAGAACCGGTGGTGGATGAGCTGGATGGGCAATGGAAGAGACATTCCCTTGATCGAGGTGAGTTTTCAATTGGTTCTACTGCTGCTACGCTACGTGTCAATCTATTCTTATGCTCAAGCGTATCACGCTATTTACATTTGCACGACAGGGTTTTTTATTTATAATCAATTCTTATTTGCAATTTACAAGCAAGCATGTGCCCGCTGATTTAAGGCTACGACAAAAATTACGATATACTTCTTTCTAAGCACGAATTTCCTGGGTATTTGTTTCGCGATGAAAGTGCTGATTGCCTTTCACGTTTTATTCCACAATGTGCGCTTTACTTGTGTTGTTTGTGTTTTGTTACGCTTAAATATTGAATGTTGCATCTGTTTGTACCTTATGTTCCGGTCAATCTAAAGTCAAACTTGGAGGCCCACCTCCTGTACCTGTTGTCAATGTCAACTACCCGCCTGCCAATCTGCTTCCTCCTGGAAAACGCTCCTCCTCATTTCAGTCTATGCCGCCCCCGATTCCAGCAGGAAGGCTTATTCATGCCAACAACATGAATAATGCTCATCCGAACCCCTACCATCAGGGTATATGGCTTTTCCAATTTTGCTTCAACTTACACATAGGCACTCGAATATCTTTGAATTCCGTAGTTGGGTTTATTACACTTGTAAATAAATGCTTGGGGGCCGCCGGTACGCATATATCCAAAACCTGCATAGGATTGACAACCACGGCCAGCTAACTTTAAGGTAATCGCCAGAGGTTAGTTGACCCAAGTTGCATTCGCAAATGTCATGTAGGTTTTGGTTAAATGCGGATAGAACGGTATGCAATTGAAATCGGTATCAAGTATCGAGATCTGTGTTTGAAATTCACTATTAAATATTTCATTTCCAATTTCCTAGTCTACGCCGCTGGACCTCAGGTAGCAATGCGTCACGACCTACGATCCGGTAGAACAGCATCTCTACCACCGGGAACTATGCCACCCGGTAGCGCCTCATCCTCGACAAGTAATTTGGAAAGACGGCAAACGACCATAGCTGACCGACGAAGGCAGAGTGAGAGTTCGTCCGAGTCAGATTCCCCAACCAACCCAAGGGACAAGAAGAAATCGGGTGGAATTCTTGGATTTTTGCGTAAGAAGAAAGCCACGCAACTGTAGACGACTACCATGAATTAGTTAAGATTTTGTTCATTTAGTACAACTTAGTTATTCCAGTAGGTATATGTGCAAGTGATTTAAAGGGTAAAAAAAGGTCGGCCTCTTATTCAACCAGTAATTATGGGACCACACTGATGATTCCAATAGTAAAAAGTTAATATTCCGTTCAACTTGTGGTCCAATATCCAATTGCCTTGATATGCTGCAACATTTCAACGAACTAATCAATGCCTTGATCTTAATCGTTCTCAGGAACAACTGATTCCGTTTTCTATTTAAATGAAAGGCTGCTACAGAAATAAGTGCAATAAGCTCTACTCTAACATTTAGAACAGAAGGTGAATTATTATTTAGTTTTGACTTGTCTATATAGTTATATATGTAGTTGTGTTAATTCAGATTATTAATGGATTTATTGATCCCAACTACCACGACCACAGCATTGACCAAAGTTATTTCCTTATATTTGACCGTTGTAAGCATATAGTATTATTTTCAGAATCCAAACTTTACCTGGTATGAATTCCATTAACCTACTGCTTCCGCTCGTATGTGCCAATAGATTATATACGTACTAATTACTTATTAGTCAGTTGGTGTTAGATAGTTGTATGTACCTAGTTGACTTAATTAATTAAATTAATGACTGGTTTGCTTAGGTGGGCAATTCAACAGAATTTTGAGCAATATATGTAATTAATTATTATTAATTTAGTAAAGAAGTATGTAGTAAAATTATATTTGGAACATGTGCAGAGTTTTCTTTGATTAGTAATATCTTGAGATTAGTTGAGGAAGCTAATAAAGTTAGATAAACATGAAAGAATAGTGGATGGGGTTTATTTTAATCATCACTTTTAAACATTCATATATTAAAAAATTTTGGTAGCGATATAGCGTGCGATGTAGGGGTCGTATGCCTATTTTCAACTGGTAGACCGGTAACTGCTATATTAATTTACTTATGCTAGTCGGCTACAAAATGTACGCTACCCGGGTGCTTGACTTGAATCCAGCGAGCGCTCAGGTAAAGTTCAAATTTCACTTATCATATAAAATTCTTAGGTTAGGTTTAAACGGCCGTCTGTGCCAACCCACCTAACCCTGCGGGAGCTACACCTAACAGACGGCCGTTTAAACCTAACCTAACCATTTCATATGATAAGT